>JAXCLQ010043358.1:0-21139 GCA_035584115.1 Cedrela odorata | reverse complement strand
AAACACTTGTATATAAATGACCTGACCTGATTTGAAGGCTTGAAAGTGCAGTGAAAGCAGACGGGGCTATGGCCATGAACTTCAGTTGGCAAAGCTAGCTTGCTGAGCTCTGTTCTAACTTGACGGGAGGCTTATCTGCTCGTGAATAAATACCACACGCACAGAATGGATGACTTCTGACTTGTCTGATATTATCCAATGTCTACTAGACACATGTAAAAGATGTATAGATAACTTTTGTACCATAACACCTTGGTTGTCACACGTTTAATAAAATTTTAACAAAATTGAAAAGAGATGACAATATATTATCAAGAGTGGTTACCATTAGGCTAGGAAATTAAACAATCTAGTTTATTTATATAGTTCGGAAGGTGTGGCCAGGTGATGGACCAAATGTTGGCTATAACAGTACCATCAAAGAAAAAAAATGTGTGGAGAACACTATTGAACTTTAAAAGTTCAGGAAAAATAAATTGAATTCTTCTTTTACTTTTATGAAAAAAAAATCATAATATATAGAGAAATATGACAATAATTATGTCATTGAATTCTATAATTTTAATAGCATAAAATCTTACTTTAAGGGACAGACATAGATTAAAGATAAAATTGGAGATTTTAAACATTTTCTTATTTAAAATAGGAGATAAATAAAATTAGAAACTAATTCCTAGAAATCATTAACTAGTTCTTTAATTTTAATTTTCTTAACTATCTGACACTCCTCCTCAAGTTGGTGCGTATAAGTCTATCATACCCAACTTACAGATGAGAAACTCATAGTTAAGTCTAATCAATTCTTTTATAAGAGTATTAGTTATTTGTTGTGATGTTGGAACAAATGGTATACAAATATCTCATATTTCAAGCTTCTCTTTTATAAAGTGCTTGTTAATTCCAATATATTTTGTTATGTCATGTTGAATTGGATTGTATGCAATGCTGATAGTTGCTTTGTTGTCACAGTACAACTTCATAGGTATAGTCATGGGTCTCTTTAGTTCTTCTAAAACTTGTTTTAGTGACATCATCTCACACACCCATGAGCCACTGGTTTGTATTCAGCTTCTAACTTTTAACAACCACACTTTACTTCTTGCATCTCCAAATTAATAAGTTTCTCCACGCAAAAATACAATAATCTGATGTTTCTTTTTATCAGCGACTGAGCTTGCCCAATTTGCGTTAGTATATGCCTCAATGCTTCGTTATTCATCCTTCTTGAAGGATAAACCTTTCTCTGGTGAACTTTTCAAATACCTTATAATTCAATACACAGTTTCAAGGTGTCCTTCATGTGAGTGCATAAATTAACTTACAAGACTCACTGTGAATACAATATCATGTCTCATGTGTGACAAGTAGATAAGCTTCCCAATTAACTTTTGGTATTGTGACATATTCACTGTATCATTTTTTTTTCTCCTCGAGCTTCTAATTTTGATCAACTGAAGTATATACAGGACAACAACCACTCATTCATGTTTCTTTGAGTAGATCAATGGCATATTTTTTTTTGTTAAACTGAAATTCTTTTCTTTGATCAAGCTACTTCCATTCTAAGAAAATATCTCAGTGACCTAAGTCTTTAATCTCAAATTTAGATGCAAGACTCCTTTTTAAACACTCTATCTCAATTGTGTTATCCTCGATTAGAATAATATCGTTCACATACACTATAAGAATGACTATTTTCTCATTGGCTAAATGTTTTATGAACATGGTATGATCAGTCTGTCCCTGAGTTTATCATTGATTTCTTACAAATTGAGTGAATTTTTCGAACCAAGCTCTTGGCGATTATTTCAATCCATATAGATATTTTTTAGTTTGCAGACTTTTAATCCAAACTTCTCATAAAAACCTGGTACAGATCTATATAAACTTCATCCTCCAAGTCTCCATTAAGAAACACATTCTTCATGTCTAGCTGCTATAGAGGCCAGTCAAGGTTAACTGTAATGGACAAAATGACTCTTACTATATTTAGCTTTGTCACTAGCATAAAAGTTTATAAGTAGTTAATAATATATGTCTAGTGAAACTTTTAGCAACCAAGCGTGTTTTATACCATTCAAGTGATCCATATGACTTGTATTTGGTTGTGAACACCCCTTAGCACCCAACTATTTCTTCTTTTTTGGTAGATTCACTACTTGTACAAGCCTTTCCAATCTCTATAATTCACAATAAATCCTTCATATTATTACTGCACTCCTTAACGTCAATTATAGTCAAACTAACACTTGGATCTTAGACTCCAAAGCAATTTATCATATGACAAGCTACTCTAACCTTTTCTCAACTTACAATTTGTTTACAAGAAACAAACAAATCAAGATTACCGATGGTTTCTCTCTCAGCAATAACTGGGATTAGATCTATTATCACATCTTCTTCATTAACTCTACATAATGTTCTTTTCTTTTGGCAGATTCAAAAAAACATGGTGGCATATCCATATAAACTTCTTCCTTTAAGTCTTCTTTAAGAAACATATTCTTCACATCTAGTTGCTATAGAAGCCAGTCAAGGTTGACTATGACGGACAAAAAGACTCTTACTGTTTTTAGTTTTGCCATTGGTGCATAAGTTTCAAGATAGTCAATAATATATGTTTGAGTTAAATCTTTGGCAACCAAGTGTGTCTAATACCATTCAAGTGACTCATTTTACTTGTATTTGGTTTTGAACACCCATTTGCACCCAATTGTTTTATTCTCTTTTGACATATCAATTACTTCCTATGTCTTATTTTTCTTAAAGGCCCTTATCCCTTCTAGAATAGCCTCCTTCCACTCATGAACCTGCAGAACATCCTATACAGTCTTTGAAATTTCCACACAGACAATTGTGAAATAAAAGCAAAAAAAGAAGGTGATAGATTTTTGTAAGAGACAAAATTTGACAAGGGTGTTTATATAAGTTTTAATACCCTTTCGATTAGCAATAGGAACGTCAAGATCAGAAAAACTAGACTCAGAATTAGGTGAGTTTGTCTTGGATAAGTGCAATATGAAAGTTACCTAAAGATTTAGTAGAGTTTTGATTAGTCTTTAGATCGGAATTTTGGAATTACTGGGGAATATTAGTCTCATTGCTTTGAATTTATTTCTTCCATGATTAAACAAGCTTTTTGGTACCTATTGTCATTTCATTGTTGATTTTATCAAGATTATTAGATGGCTCTATAGAATATGAACTTGGGTCTTCATTCGTTAAAACACCCAATTCTATGTTTATGAAAAATTTTAGTCATTTCAAGGTCATTGTTGGTTGAAAAACGTAATATGAATCTTCAATATGTGTCTTCCTTCGAAGATGAGTTTCAAAAAATGATTTTGACTTAAAAAAAAAAGATTATATCCATGGTAAAAAAAAAAATTTGGAAATGGGATCATTGCATTTGTATCCTTTCTAAGTTGGAGTATACCCTACAAAAACACATTTCCTTACTCTTGGATATAATTTTTCGCGATTGTGAGCATGAATGTGAACAAAAGCAATGCATCCAAACACCCGTAATAGCAAGTTAGAGGACAACATAGATATGAAAATAACTTTTTTGAAAAATATTTAAAGGTGTCTGAAATTGTAAAATTTTTATAAACATTCAATTTATAAGGTATGTGGCTTTGAAAATGACTTCACCCTAAAGATACTTAAGAACCCTATTTGTGAGTAACAATGCTCTAACAACTTCTAAAATGTGTTTGATTTTTCATTCAGCTACCCCATTTTGTTGGATTATATCATTGCAAGAACTTTGATACATTGTACCTTTTTTCAAAAGAAAGTTGCCAAGATTTTGTTAAAATATTATTTGCCATTGTCGCTTCGAAAATTTTTTATATTTTTTTGAAACTGTGTTTCTACCGTGTAGAAATTTTTGAAAACTTCTTCCACTTTGGATTTTTCCTTTAGCAAATACACCAAACTTACTCTTGTGTGATCATCAATAAAACTAACAAATTATTTTTTTCTCGAAATTGTGAAAACCCTAGATGATCCTTTAAAGATGAACTTTATTTTGAAACAAATTGGGAAACAAGTTATTTAAATAATGAAAACTTTCGATGTCTTAATCTATAATGCTTCGAAGAAATAGAGACACTCAACTTTCTCTAGCATTGCAAACGTCCTCCCCAAGATCAATTCTTGAAACTCACATCGAGATCAATAAAAATTAACTCAACACTTGAGATCATTAGTTAACTTGCTGATTGACAAAAGATTACAAGACAATTTAGGTACATGAAGAACGTTATGTAGAGTTAATAAAAGAGAAATGATAATGGATCTCGTCCCAGCTATTGTCGTGAGAGAACATTTAGCAATCTTGATTTTTTTAATTTCCTGTACACGGATTGTAAGTTGAGAAAAGGTTGGGGCAACTTGTCATTTGATCGATTACTGCGAAGTCTAAGATCTAAATGTTGGTTTGACTATAATTGACACTAAGGAGAACAGTAACAAAGTTACCTTTCTGAGCAAAAGAAAAAGAGGGATTAACTGTGAATTGTGGAGATTGAAAAAGCTTGCACAAGTGCTCTAGTTATTCCTTTGTGAATAGAGATGCTTCTGAATTGACTTGCTTCCTCTGGTTCTCTTCATGGGAGGCTTGAAATACTCGGATTTCATTTCCTGGTTTCTTCTTCCAATTCAATGGCTTTCCATAGATCTTCCAGCATGTTTCCTTCGTGTGCCATGGCTTCTTGTAGTGGTCACACCAGGGTTTCTTCCTTCTTTCTCATTCGATTCTGTATTTCTTGAAACGAGGGTTGAATTCTTAGTTTCTGTCGCTGGTTTCGGTTCTCGATTGTTTATCATGACCTTTCGCCTAGTTTCTTCTCTTCTAACCTCAGAAAATGCTTCACGAAGGGATGACAACGGTTGTTTTCCAAGAATTCGAGCCCGCCCTTCATTTAAATCACGTTTGAGGCCCACTAAAAATAAATACGCATGGTCATTCTCTTCCCTTTTCTTAATATTCACACTATCAACAAGACACTCACATTCTGTCATTATAACATTGATCCAATTCTTACCACAGTAAAACTATTTCATTAGAGTACACCATGACTTCTTTCTTTCCTTGTTTGGATAGCTAAAGTTTTGCTTTCAAATAAAAATCTGAGATGAGTTTTCTAAATCGGAGTAGGTTTCTCTCACGACATCTCTTACATCTTTTGCAGTGAGTAGAAATAAGTAGTGTTTACCAATGGCTGGCTCTATCGAGTAGATAAGCCAGGCAGTGATCAAAGAGTTTTCTGACCTCCATACGTTCAGATTCAGATCTCCAATTGCAGGTTGCATCACTTTGCTAATCAAGTGCCCAAGTTTTCCCCTACCATTTATTGCTAGCTTAATGGATTAAGCCCATTCCAGGTAATTTTTTCCATTAAACCCGTGAGAGGTTAAATGGAATGAAGGATTCTGAGAAAATTGGTATACTACGCTGTTCGGCAGGATAGTTCCAAGACTGAAACTTTCTGTAGTCGTTTCGGAAGAATTGATGGTTCTTCTAGTCCCAGCCACAGCCGTTTACGACTATCAAATGCTGAGTTTTGATACCATGAAAGTTTAGGAAAAATAAATTAAATTCTTCTTATTACTTTTCTGAAGAAAAAAACCATAATATATAGACAAATATGACAATAATTCTGTCATTGAATCCCATAATTTTAGTAACAGAAATTTCTTAGTTTAAGAGATAGAAATAGACTAAAAGATAAAATTGGAGATTTCAAATGTCTCCTTATTTAAAATAGGAAATAAACAAAATAAGAAACTAATCCCTAAAAAATAGGAACTAATTCCTTAATTTTGATTTTCTTTAACTATATGACAAACTTTATGCGTACTGCTCATAATTTTCTAAGAATGAGAGTAATAAATGAGCCAACTTGCCCAAGATGTTGGATTGCAAATGTATTAAAAAGGTATGAAAGACAACTCATTGTTGTGATTTGATAAAAATGAGTCTTGTGGAGAATTTTGCAAATTTTATAGAAGGTGCAGTAACATCATTAAAGAAGAAGGATTTCGAATTGGTGGTGACTATTTTGTGGTCAATTTGAAATGCAAGAAACAAGTTTCATTTTGAAAAGATTAATGATGGTCCTCAAAGAATCTTAGCAAGGGCTGAAGCTATACGGGATTCATACAGAATGATGCTTTCAAATAGCTCAAAGATAGCTTCAAAACTGCTTATGGAGGGGAAAGAAACTTGGACCCCGCCTTATAGGGATGGTTAAAACTGAATGTGGATGTAATAATTAATTTTGTAAAGAAACTGGTGGAGCTAGGAATAAAAATAAAAATTTCCATGGGCCAAATTACGGCTGCCGCTATTGGTAACTCAGTATTTCATGGAGACGTTAGTACTTAGAAGCAAAAGCAACAAATTTTGGGTCAGATGCCATGAATACAGAGAAGCTAGTTAAATGGATGAAAGGCGGTAGGAAAGAGATTTACTGGGTTGTTTCGGAGATCCAAGAACTAATCAGATAAAGGTTTCTGCTAGGTGCAACATGTTTCAAGATATTGCAATCCGACTGCCTACAATTTTGCTAAAAATAGCGTTAAGCTATCATAATTCTGTAATTTGCTGGAAGAAATTCCCCTTGAGATTGCTTGTTTGTGTGTGTGTGTGCGTGTTTTTTTTTTTCTTTTTTATTAATGGAATTTCAATTACAAACAAGAAGAAGAAGAAGAAGGTATATCTGGTGCATCAAATTAGATCGGACTGAATTGTATAGATTTAATTGGATTTGATTGGATTACATTAAATTTAGTACGGTACTATATTTGATAAAATATAAAATTGTTCAACTACTACTATATTGAGGACTCATTAATTTTTGTATTTTGTTAACAAAATAATCAATATTATCTATTAATACAAATCAAATATTTTGTTCTTTTTAATAAAAATTGATAAAAATATGATATCACAAATGAATTATTATTAATGTTAATTTGTAAACTATATAATATTGAAATTAAGATTTCAAAATATAATATTATCCTAGGTAATCAACACATACTTTCATTGAGGTTTGGCATAACAACAACAATGAGAGACTGACTAGTTTTTATTAACACACACCTCTCTCTACTAAACAACGGGTAGAGTTAACTGTCGAAGAAAGGGCAAAATCATAACTTTAGTTTTCAATGGTATCTTCCTCTTCCTTTGCAAGAGTAGTCATTACTTGTTTAGTTAGAAGTCTTTTCAATCACTATGTAAACTAATCATAATAGTATTATTCTACCTCCAAGCTCCAAACCTTGAAAATTGATATTTTTGTTGAATCAAGGAAAACTTTGTCACCATTTCAGCCTACATCAACTCGTAAACTCCTAATTTCTGGATAAAATCATATGAAAAATAAAGAGTGAGGTTGAATTTATTGTTGTTCAAGATAAAATTTTTAGCGCAAGTTTGTAAGTATAAGATATGACTAAATCGAAAACTTTCATCTTTTTAAAATTTAAAATCAAAAAAATTGAATATATATATATATATATATTATAGAATCATATCGAGTTAAAATAATATTTTTTAATTTTATATAATTTTATTTATTTTTTTGGAAGGCTCATTTTTCAGATTAGTTTGTTGCTTTTTGAAATGAAAACAAAAATTGAATCGAATTATTTGATTTTTTTAAAACAAAATAGAATAATTTTTTTCTTATAATAATTAAACTGAACCAATCAGTTCAATTCAATTTTTCTACTTTTTGATTTTTTACGCATAACCCAAGTGACATTGTTTAAAAAAAAATACAATTTTATCTTTTTATTTATCATTGTAATGCAAGTTTTTGGGAGAAACTGAATAGAGGTTTGGGCTAGTTTGGTCAACGTATGATTGAATAAATCGTGAATATTGACCATTATTGTTACTTAGGGCTCGTAAATTTGAACCAATCTAATAAATTATTATATTTTAATTTTTATGATGTGAAATCACATTATTGACTCTTTTTGCATAAATAGAGTTAACTTGCACACACAATACCATAACTTAATCAATTATAATTCTTTTAAAGCCAATTAATCCTTTCTTTTATTTTTCCTTTCCTTTTGTAACGTTTTAACTTCACGCCGTGACCACCAGCAACTATACATTTTTATCCTACTAATCGTCAGAGAGAAAAGATATAGATGAATGTTTATTTTCTTTATTTTTAATATTTTTCAATACATTTAACTCAATCTTTATTTATTATTTTTAACCAAAATTTGTTTATCAATAGCCAATGGTGACTATGTAAACTCTAAGAAATAATAATATGATTTATACTCATTGTGGAAGTACAATAGAGTCTCTTTTAAGAATGTGATGCATATCTTAGATGAGAAATAAGATGTTGAGACTTAAAATTAGGTCATGAAATATATATTTGCTTTCTGAAATAATTTTCTCTTATGATTATTTATGATTTAAGAAAGATTAAGGAAAATATTTAGAAGTATTGATCTGATTTTATATGATTGTATTAAGTATAAATTTTGTGATTTTTATGAAAGAAGTAATCCTAGTTGTATTCTTGAATTGCAATACGTAGCTTTTGATTTTGGAGCTATGTTGGGTTTTGTGTTTATAGAGATTTATAAAAATTGATTAAAAGTATTTGAATTTATTTAACAAGAAGGAAGTCTAAGCTATGAATGTACAAGAATTATGTGAGATTATATTTTATGCTCTTTATGAGAAGATTTTTGAGGAGTTTGGTGTGTAAACCTTATGTTCGAAGGGTTAAAAGTCATTGAATGACTTTCATTTACGCACAGTTATTATTCATAGATAGTTGATACATGATCGAGGTTTAAGTGAACTTAAATTAATTTAAAGACATGAGTAAAATAAATGTATTGATTAAATATGGATTTAACATATATCGGGTTTCCGCATATTGCCCTACGCTTACGTATTTGGTGGTCTCGCTAAGAAGAAAGGATCAATATTTTGTAAGTTTGAGACTTGAGAAGAAATTACAGAGTAGCTAGATCGATACATGTGAAGAAGTATCGATACATTTAGTAAACATATTGATACCTTCATCAAGGGTATCGACACATTACAAAATAGAAATAGATCGATATTTTCATTAAAAGTATCGATGCATTTCAAAGAAATCGATACATGAAGGCAAATGTATCGATATCTTGTGTTAAAAGAAAATTTCAGAATCAAATTTTAATGAATGTATTGATATCCAAGTCAAATGTATCGATATATTAGATTAATCTAAGCAAAATTTGACAGAAAATTTTGAAAATTCTTAAGATTTATTAAGGATAATTTTGGTCTTTTTGCCAATTCCTATATATACCCAAGAGGGGGGAAACAACTCCCCATTGATTCTTCATTTCATTTGTTTTCCCTCTCTCTCTAAAGTATGTTTCTCTCTCTTTCTCTCTCGTTATTTCCTAGATATAGGTCAATCCTTCAACTTTTTCTTCCAAATTGGTCACAAAGTGATTACCCGTCATTCCTTCTTCAATTTAGTATGATTTTTAGGCTAGAAACAGTAATAAGGAGCAAGGGAAGAAGTTAGGGTTTCAACAAAATTTGGGATTTTACCGATTAATCGTTGATTTCAGGTTTTTAAGAACTTTTACGGGTTATCGGTAAGTTTGTTAATCTATTTGAAGTTTAATTTCAAGATTTTAAATATGTTAGACTTTAGGGTTTACTGTTCATTTGGTGATTTTAACGATTCTTGCATAGAAAATGATAAATGGTGTTAGATAGTGTTAATTAAAGTATTGTAATGAATATATGTGTGATTATTTGAGTTTATTGAGGTGCTTTAATGGATAATATGTGATTTGTTATTGATTTTAATATGAATTTTGGTATTTGACCTAATGATAGAAATTTAACTTGGAAATATGAAGTAGAATAAATTAGTTATAGGATTTCATTGGTGGAAATCTGGTAAATGACCTTAGATAGTTAAGTATCATGAAATGTATAAAACTAAAGAGTTATTAGCCATATTATCCAAGAATATTTCATTTCATACATTTATGTTGATTATATGAATCATAAAATTCATGATTTATGCATTTATGGTATTAGGCTACAAGAATCCAAGAGAAAAATTAAGTTAGGCACGAGGACCGTTAGTGGAAATGGTTATTCTAACGTTGTAGTGAGTAAATTTATGCATACATGAATATATAAATATATATGTGTTATATATGTATTGCTTGTGTGTTAAACAAACGATTTTTATTGTTAAAGCGAAACTTGAAATAAATATATTTTCATAATTTTAAATTGATATTAGGATGGTTTACATATTGGGTCTGCTGTTTTACTTCATATACATGCTGAAATGGTTGGGGAGACCGAATTTGATATATATATTTTATAATTATTATTTAAAAATGATTTGATTATGCATGTATATTGGTGATGTCGCTAATGGTCTGATTATTGATTCATTGCCAGTAGGCCTGATGTATGGCTAGAAGGTCCGTTTTTTAATTGTAACTACAGGGAAGTAGCGTATGAATGAACCTATGAGAGGCCGCATTGGTGAATGGAGTCGCAGTGGAACTAGTATAAAAGAGAAAAGCCGTGGCAAGCTCACTGTGTGCCGAATACACATATATGTGGTTATAGATACTTTATAGAAAGTCTTGGCAACTTAATAAAGCTATCTTAGATTTGACAGATTACAAGAACAATCAATCATGTCAATATGTGACTACTCGATACCAACATCAGTGAGGCAGACTTGTATTTTTATAAATGCATACTTTAACAAGAAATAAATAATTTTGTAAAACATGACAAAATAGTTTTATATTTGATAAAAACTCTATTGCATATGGTTTATGCATAAAATACTCACTAATAATTATGGATTTATTATTAACCAAGGTAGCGTGTCGAGAAAGGATGATCAACCCAGTTGATTATTTAAAACTGTTTGTAGACCAATGAAATATTTCTGATTATTGATTTAAATAAACATGTATGTGTAAATATATATATATATATTTAGTACGTAGTTAAAGTAAATCTCAATATTTAAATTTTAGAAATGTGTATGCATGTATGTATATATGTGTATTTTATTTACTCACTAAGTATATTTGTATACTCACCCATCACCCTTACAACTTTCAGGTAGGGTGTCTTAGTAATCGCCGAATTAGTGGTAGTTGTTGAGAGTTTATGGCACTCTAGTTAGGTTCTTTCTTTGACTTATGATTTTAGTTCCACTAGGTAGACTTATTGAATATTTTGTAAAGTATTTATAAACCAAGTATTTATATAAATTCTTATATTTGTTCAACTCGACTGTGAATTATTTAACTATGAATTGTCTATGCTTGATAATGATCCCAATGATGGGAGAAAATAATTTGTAAAATATAATACAAATTTCGATAAAGGAAAATTTTACAAGCTTTCTTGATTCATTCCGAGTGTAAACGGTGTATGATGAGAGTTTATGACGGTTGTAAAGGATGGACTCTAAGCTTAAAGTGTGACAGACCGAGATACTAATGATAAATAATTTTTTTTAATAATTTTTTTCGATTCCAAATTTAAGAACTTTTTCTTCAATAACTTTAGTAGGATGTTATACTACGAAGTTATTTTCATCATAATATAATAGATTTTTCATACCTGATAAACCAAATCGATATCGGTTTGGAT
The DNA here is from genome assembly GCA_035584115.1 of Cedrela odorata. Classification (NCBI taxonomy): domain Eukaryota; kingdom Viridiplantae; phylum Streptophyta; class Magnoliopsida; order Sapindales; family Meliaceae; genus Cedrela; species Cedrela odorata. The sequence continues at coordinate 9,441 of JAXCLQ010043358.1, read as the reverse complement.
TGAATTAATTTCATTTTTTTTTAATTTATTGACATGAATTGATTTGATTCTATCCTAAACCAATGAATTTTAATCGCTTTCAAAATTGTGTTAAAATCGATCAAAACTATAGTTGCCTAACCCTATTCGTCATTAGTAGAAAATATGGTTGGTTTGCCATTTGGCTTTTTATTAAAAAAAAAAAAATGTGTTATAGATTTTAATATTTTTAAATAATAATAAAATTTTATTTTACTAAATTATTCCAAAAATAAATAAAATTATTCAATCCTCCTTGACCTACTTTCCATGGGTCACTTTTGTATAACATCAACGGTACATTTTTCATGTTTTTATACAGTAGTCCCTTCTAATTTTATGATCAAACACAAAATAATTTTATTTTATTACAACCTCTTGAATAAGTGCAATGTAGTAGGGGAAACCAATCACACCTTATAATGGTATATTCTGTGCGTGGTATTAGATTGGCGTGGATAATATAAATTATATTATTTTAAATTAAGAATACACTATGTTTGGTGTAGCTACGAGACCATTTGATATTTTTTTATTTATCATAAGACTATATGAATTATTAACTAATAAATATTATTATATTTATTTTATTATTTAGTTAATTTTTATATTAATGATTAAAAATAGGTGTTACCAGATGTCGGCGAATATCTAGCCTACGTTACATCCCACCATCATTGAGGCTAAATTTGGTACCACTCTTTAAGTTTTTCCTCTTTTTTCAATTTACACAACGTACAAATATTGTTAATAATTAACCTCTTATTATAGCGGTGATGACAATATACTTCCAATTTACACAATTTATAATAGTACGTTTGGTGCATGATATTAGACGGGTATGGAAAAAAATAAATTAGATTATATTGTATTATTTTAAAGTAAGAATACAATGTATTTGATATAGTTACAGACCATTTTATGTCTTTTTATCATAAGATTATATGAATTATTAAATTTATTATTTAATAATTTTATATTAATAATTTAAAATAAGTGTTACTAGATGTTGGCGATTATCTAACCAGCATGACACCCGTCTATCATTGAGGCTAAATTCGAATCCTCATTTATTAATTTACGCAACTTATAAATATTATTAATAATTAACCTCTTAGTATTGCGGTGATGACAATATACCTCCAATAGTAGGCGTTTGACAACTTTAATGGTGACAAAACTTGTAATATTTATTTTTTTGGGGTGGGAGGGGACAATGGTAGTTACACAAATCGATAGATCATTGAATTAAGATTTCGACGTTGGCTATAAGTTGTCAATAAGCAGCTGCCAGATGGTAATGTTTTTATTTTGATTAATTAAAAAAAATTAAAGATATAAATAGAGTAATAAAAATAATATTGTGCGAATGTAAATTTAAAAACAATATAGTCCATAGATGACTCAAAGCTCCCTGCCCACGGGTTAACTTTTGATAGAAAATATTTTAGTATTAAGTAATTTTTAAAAATAATACAAATCTATTCCAACCGTTTTTTTAGTAAAAAATGAGATCGAAAAAAAAAAATTGAAAAAATAAAAGAGTATGTCTAAGAAATAATTCAAGGTAATACTAAGATGGCAATGGATTTGGGGATAGATATCTCTAAATTCGTTGCATTCACCAAAAAAATTTAATATCATACCCTTCTAAACCTGTAGTAGGTTTGATAATACTAGGGATGGCAGCAAATTAGATTTAGAACGAATATCTTTAAACTTGCATTTGTATCCACAAAAAGAATTCAATACTATACCTTTAGCCGGTTTGATATTTTATTATCAAACCTGCTTAAACGAGCACCTAATATTTACTAAACTCGCGCGAATATTCGTAAATCTTTAACAAATTTTTTAATAAAATACCAACGAAGTTAAGTACCAACAAAGTCAGCTTATTGTCTATAATCTTATACCAATTATTGTGCATAGTCATATGAATAAATTTGTGTGTCTATTTTCTGGTTAGAGTTACAAACAGATATTCATGTCAATAGCAAATTTATAATAGCTAAAAGCTTCATTTTCCTGAGGGTTAGGAGCCGCAACAGGAGCATAATCGACTATGCAACCTCTAATTCTTCCCATTATAGAAGGATCCTGCTTCTCAAAATTCTCAAGAATAGCCCCCTACCTATAACAAGATAGATCCAACCACACATATCAAGCTAAATATTCAAGAAAAACGGTGAAAGAAAGTACGCAAGTGCATGTTATTAAGAGAGTTCTCACGTTAACCATCCAGTGCAGATAGGCACAAGCACCAAAGAAACACCAAGATTGTAAGACAAAAGGAAAAAGATCTCACCACAGATGAACCAGTAGCCCAAGAAGAATATAGCTCTGTAACAATATCAATATACTTCTGCATTGCTTCTTCTGGAGGCATAGCACCCATTTTCTGCCATGCTTGCCTAGAAAATAAGAAACAGAAAGATATTTTGCCATTCAATTTTAGATCTTCAAACTAGAAACACATACCATTTACCCTTAAATGAATTCAAAATTATGAAATCAAGTTCTGCCACTCTTGTAACTATCTGTCTTGCCATGAACAAAATGCTCCCCATGTAACACAAACTAATTCAGCAAGAATACCCTTGGCATGGAACTCCAATTGACCATTTTCAATTTACCAAATGAAGAGAACAAATAATTTGAATTTATATCAAGACAGCAAACAGTCGCAAATATTTCTTAAGAAAAACAAAAGAAACATAAAAATGATAAATGAAATCATAAATTTTGCAATTGATCCAGTTAAAGCTCCCAATCCAAGGATACATAAAACAACAACAACATAACTTAAATGCAATATTTCCAAAGAAACTTCCATAAATTTCAACTATTTCTACTGGCGAACCAACTTGCAATTAGATGACTCCAAAAATTCAATGTGATCCCACAATAAAAAGCAAACTATAAACTAGTCAAGAACATTTGTTTTGCTGAAGCTTTATGAATAGTAAAGTTTCTTCAGTACTTAATACGTAAGCTCAATGACTAAATTCCTTCTAGTCTAAGCATAGTTTTGACTCTGGAAGTTGTTGCTACTATACAACCAATTCAACGACTTTTAAAACATTAATCTCATCTACAGCGTGATTCCAATTCATCAATTACTTAAAATGCCTAATGCATTAGCTTACAAATCACATCCAATATCCCAAAATGGATTACCATCATTAACAAATGGTTACTATTTGAATGAAAATAAGGCAAAAAATAGCAAAGCATACCACTTTGCCCGAGCCGTCATTTTCAAAGCAGAAGGCTGGGGAGTACTACAAGGTCCTTCAGTGGCAATCTTGTACAATCCATAAAGTTACAACTGCACATCATTCGGCACCTGCGACGACGATGTAGCCGCAGTGGCCGCCACAAATGTGGACGTCGCACTAAACATCTCATCTAATTCCGTACACTCGACGCCTTCCCAATCGTCGTCGTCGTCGTCGTCCCGCACTTTGCCTTATGTATGGAAAAGAATCCAAGAAACAAGCAAATATATGGAGAATAAAAGAAGCAAACACGCTAGAATAATAGAATATGGCATCTGAGAGTTGGTATATTCTTTATTCTTTTTCAAATATAAAGAAAGCTTACATGGATTTGGTCTGGTCCAGGAAAATCGGGTTGTCAATTAGGTTTAGGGTAAAGGCAGAAGAGGAGGAGAGAGAGCAGCAGCGAGTCTGGACAGTGGGTCAGGGATGACGATTTAGGTTTAATATAAAAAACGACGTCATCATTTTGATAATAATATCAAATTGATGCGGTTTTGATACATTCAAAAAAAATAAAATTCGCCCACATCTATTGCGGATATTTGTTGGGATTTATATTCATTCTAAACTTATTATAGATTTTAATTTTGTTTTTCTAATTCATTCTAAATTTAATAAGAAGAGATATATTAAACCTATCCCATGAGTATTGGGTAATAACAAATTTACGGGATCGAAGATAAAATTACTATCCTTAAGTAGTACAACCAACCAAGACCAAAGTTTCACTAAATTCAAATGCATGATAAAAAATTTTCATCAGCCTAGCAAATGAACCGAATGTATGCTTCCATTTCATTTGTCAGTTTAATAACAATATATGTGGTTAGCGGTTTTTATCGATATGGAACCATCCCTGATTGAAAATTATGATGGGCTGATTCCAAAGTTCAAAACTAATTTAACTGAATTGAAATCGGTGATGAAATCATCAATTCATCACCAACAGGTCGAGACGGTATTAATTTTTATTAATTAATTAAAAATATAATAAATGGGACATTTCAGTCTGAACCTTATAAATTTTTTTATATTCAATTATACTTTATAATAATAAATTTAAAAAATATAACAAATTAATTAAAAAAATATTACAAAAAAGATAACATTGGGTGAATGCACTTTTTAATGAAATTGAAGACATTGGTGGTGTGAATGCCACGTGGGTTTGTTTAGTTAACTAAACATCATTTGGTTTCGTTATTATCCCTACATTTTCAAAGCAACATTATTAATAATAAGTGGGATTATTATTAAATTAAAACAAATTTAATTGATAATGCTCCTATTGAATTTTATTTATATAATTTTAAATTCTTTAACGAATTAAAACAATGAATTCTTAAAAAATTAAATTAGATATAAAAATAAATAAAATTTACCAAAATTAAATTAAAATTTCATTTTTTTCAAAATTTTTAATTATTATTTTTTAATTTACCAATTAGCATGATAAAACCATGATTTACTATAATATATTTATTTTTACTCAATAAAATTAGGTGAAACAGAAATGACAACTTTAAAATAAATAATACATTTATGAATTTTTTTAAATATTTTCTAATATGGTAGGCATTAAATTTGATAATCACCCTTTATTAAATATTGCATATTATAATTTTATATCAATTGCCTTAACAAATTGGGTCGAGACCTCGTTGGTAGAGCATTTGACAATAGTTCAAGATGTTACCGGTTTGAACCCAGCAGCCTGCAATCCTTACTTAACTAGTGATTGAACTAGCCCAAATCACTGGTTCAAAGCATTAATGGACCCGAATAATTTTGGGCTCATAACGAGCTAGGCTTCCGGTTCCAAATAGCTTAAACCAGCAAGGCCCAACCCTGGTGATCAATGTCCCAATCCGGCCCATTAGACAGCACTAGTTGTTGTGGTCTCTTTTCTTCGTTGACACAATTCCTAAAGCACATTCACATCTTTGAAACCTCTGAAGCCATTATACTTCTACGTGAGTATAATATTCGACAATTCAAATTGAATACATTTTTTGATGAAATCGAAGACATTGGTGGTGTGAAAAAATCTCGTACCATTCTTGCTAAGATAGGATAAAGCTTGTGATTTTCCTTCCACCTCTTTAGGATATCAAAATTTGCCTCCGATTAAATGGTTGGACCTTACATGCAGTATGAGAGCTCATTGAATGACTATAAAGTTATTCTTGGTCTCTTGTTAACTTTCGTATATAGATTCCAACCGCTGCTGAAAATAATGAGAGTAGCAGAAAAGGAATAAGAGCCCTCACGACCAGTAGATATAGAAATACCTACAAAGTACATAATTTCATACGAATAAAAAATACTTAAAAGATTTGATGATAAATTTTTCTTACATCGATGGATACATATTTGGGTTTTGTGACTCAAATATTTAAAATTATTTGGATATAAGATTTTGTAAAATTATTCTATAAGGGTTTCACAACTAGAAACCTTCGTCTTAAGGTCTAGACGTAATACAATGCAATATAAAAGGAGTATGCCATCATAATACTTTCTAAAATTATCTACCATGACTAATATTACTCCAACGAATGTCGAATGTTCCATATATTATTTAAAAATATATTTAACGCTACATAATGTAGGAATTACGTGACACGTTGTTGGATAATATTACCCAAATAAAAGTTCTGTCGCTTCTTTCAATATTGATAAAAACTACAAAATAATATCTAGAGCTTAAAAATGTTCCTCAATTAATTCATAATCATTCATTTCCATATTTCAAAATTTCATTATTAGAATTCTGTAAGAAAAAACATTTTTGTACATTTCATAGGTGGAGTTCCACCTTGTTGACATGTCTATAGTTAATTTTTTAGACCTCAACCTATGTTAATGACACAATTCCTTAAATGCTTGGGCTCTGGTTAGTGTCAATTTTAAATGAAGCACAATACTCATAATTGCATCAATTATTGATTTCATTATTTGATAACTATCTTGCACACATAAGTTCAATATGTGGCAAGTACATCTATTGTAAAAAAACTTTTCCTTCGAAGTATAGGTTTAATGAAGAAAATGAATTGTAGCTATGTTATTCGATTCATTATCGAATGAAATGCAAATAATTTTATTAAATATTTTCGCAATAATTTTTGCAATAGCCCTTGTGTTGTATAGAAATTTAAAAGGTCTAAATTCTATAATTCTTTTATTTAATTACCGCTATTCGTTAATCCAATTGTAAGTAACATAAATATAATACAAATCATTGACATCTCTTAAATTGTCAAATGTTAATGAAAATGTACAGTTACTTAATTCAAAAATGGAGATTAAAGTTTATCTCAACTTATTAAATTTCCTAAGTGTATGTGTTCGTGTTGTTATCTTAAGTATTTTCTTAAAAGTAGATTGATGTTGTTGCATCATTTCAACGAAATGTGAAGATTCACTTTGTGTAAATAGTTGATCATCTACGATAAACTATTGACAGATTGCATCTCTCGACACCATATGATCAAAGTAAAAATTACTACTTAAAACCCAACTGATTGTTCTTATTTACATTTGCCTTTACAAATTTTCTAAGCGTCTTGAATATTTTTTTGTTTATATGTCTCTTAAGAGTGTCAAACCAATTATCTTTTTTATGTACGTACATCGTACTACAAAGTTTACATCTTACTTTATCAAGCTCAATGTTTTTCCTAAAAAAAAATTTGCCATATTTCAAAACTAGGTTATCTACTCTAGTTACTACTACTAGCTATTATAGCTTCTGTTGGATTTGTTGTACTATAAAGTTATTATTCTGAAACATTTTGATATTATTTGAATGAGAGTATTAATTTATCTATATTATAAGAAAATTCGTATGACTCTACGATGAATGGTGTGTTATTTTGGTTTAATTGTTTAAAAATTAATTTAATTAAATTTGTATATTATTTATTCTAACATTCTAATACAAAAATTAAATCTAATTCTAACTTTCTAATGCAAAAATCCAATTCTAATTTCTAATGCAAACATTAAATTTAATTCTAACTTACTAGCACAAAAATAATTAAATTCAACAATAATAAAATATGATATAAATAATTCTAATTAAAGTAAAGTAAAATAAATAACATTCAAAATAACTAACAACAACAATTAATTAATAACTAACAAAATTTAGCAATTAATAACAAAAATTTTACAATTAATTAAATACTACCTGTAATTTTTATATTAATAACAAAATTAAATTATTAACCTCATTAATTTTAAAATTATTAACTAAACTAAATATTAACAAAAATAACTAAATTATTTTCTACCTAAAATTTAAAAATTAAATAGTTACAAAAATTTTAAAATTAATATCAAAATTAAATACTAATCAAAATTTTAAAAATTTTAATTAAACTAAATACTAATTAAAATAAATACTAACTAAATTAATAAATTAATTAAATACTAAATTAAATATACTAATACAATTACTAACCTCAGACTGTTAAAATTTATAATGTTTGCAATTTGTTTATGCTAAAATTTTTGAATAATTGCAAGTATAAGTAAATATTTAAAATTTAGAAAGAGAAGTATTAATTAATTATAAGTATTGTGTTGAGAAGAGGAAAACTGAGTTGAGAGAAATTGAGTAAGTAAAAGAAATATATTGAAGAAAGAAAATGAATGACAATTTATAGAGAAATTTTTTTTTTTAAAAAAAAAAAACGTTGCAAATGCAATGTTACAACTTGCAAGGATTCCCTGCAAATTTTATTTTTTATTTTTAAGTACGACCCGCCTACTTGAATAAGCATGAACTGCTAGTTCAACTTGACGGGTTAAACTAAACTGAATTGTCGGTTCAATTAGGCGAGTCATACTTAAACAGACCCGAATAGTTTCGGGCTTGTTATGAGCCTAATCTTCGATTCTTAATTGATAGAACTGGCACAATTTAGCCATTCGGGCCCATGTTTTTTATGGGCCGAGTATAAAAGTTATACCCTACAAACCAATCACAAGTTATTGTAATGGGCATTATCTCTTATAAATCTTTACTTTTAGTAATGAAATGAATATTTTATGATAATTTTTTTCATCATTAATTTACATATTATATGTATAATAATGAAGTTCATAAAATGTTTGCAATATATATTTAATTATGATGAGATCATACGTATGATATAGATATATTAAATGTATTATTCTTAAACATTCTTAGTTATAGAACTGTAAAGTAAAGCATTTATAGTACCAGATAGACTAGTACACACTCTACCTATTTGTTGAAAAAGTAGTTGTTTTCATAGATTAATTGTGTGATAACACTAAGGCAAGTGTGTAGGTGCTCATTAAAAAATGAGTTCATTGAATTGACTCATGACAGAAATGTTCAAATGATAATTGTATTTTACTGTTAATTGGACATTATTCGTATCAGTAGTACAAGTGATTTTTAGACTTGCGAATATCATAGTTATCTTGTGGTTGAAATGTTATACTTTGATACTAACTCATGATGGACCATAAGGTTCATTATGAGTAGTTATTGAGTATGGTACAATACTCATAGAGATAGGTGAATATTCAATAAAGAATCCATCACCTTTAATACATTGTGGAAGTATACTCTATGTGAATGATAGATATATGACTTAAGAAATTATTGGCCAAGGTACAGTGTGATTGAGAAGGAGTTCTCAATATTAGTACACTGAATGAGTTATGATCTTAAGGTTCATTATACATAGTATTGGGTATAGAGATTTTGACAATTAACTATGACCTTAACCCAATAAGAGTAAGTATGATGAAATGATTGAATTACACAGTAACTAATTACGAAAATATTCATGTTGAAGCTTGATACTTTATTGTAATTTGGGTAGCCATGATACATTACTAGATATCAATTTTAATTTGTAGATATATTTAATTAATCATGAGATGATTTATTAAATATTAAAAGAATTAAAGAGTTTAATTAATTTTATAAATTATGAGATGATTTACTAAACATCAAATAAATTAAAGCGTTCAATTCAAAATTTGATATATGTCTACTGCCGACTTTATAGTAAATTTATTGAATCACACCTAAATTAAAAATGAACTTATTTGAGTAGTATTTCAACTGTTGAAACACTTAATTATAAAATTT
>JAXCLQ010043347.1:2468-21139 GCA_035584115.1 Cedrela odorata | reverse complement strand
TAGTATTATTGAATAAATTAGATTGATATAAATATGATGCCTAGAAATAGAAATTTTGTAGTAAACTATGTATATTTCATGAATTTTTTATTCAAAACGTATCTATTTCTATAAATTTCTTCAATTTCTTTTTTTAATCTTAAAAATACAATTAATAAGGAGTCCATAGAATTTTATTTTGTAAAGATTGGTCAAGAAATCAATTTATTAAGAATTTTCGAAAATAGTTATTAAAACTTGAAAAATATGAATTTTCACACTAGATTTAGAATAAAATATTTGTTTGACCAATGTTAATACTTTTAAAAATTTTGAAATTTTACATGATGATTTATACATGTACCTACTATTTGTGTTTAAAATTTGGAAATTTTTGGTTGAATATAAAAATAGTTATGAATTTTTGAAATGGCAAAACTCAATATTGAAAGTTTCTGGCAGTGGGTATATTTTCGCAATTTTATTTGAAAATGTTGGGGCCGTTGAATTGATCTAAAAATTTTATATATGTTATATGAATATGTCCATAAGGTTACTTCAAAATTTTAGTTTGATCGGACAGTTGATTTGAGAAATATAAATTTAGGAATGCATACTGTTTAGTTAAGAAACAAATTTGTTCAAGTTGAAAGAAATGTATTTAAGTCTTTATAACATGCCATTGGGGATATGATTAAATTATGAAACTTCTAATAATTAAAGTTTCATGTGCCTTAAGTTATTTAATTTACTAATTTAAGGATTTGAAATATGTAGATAGCTATGAGAAATAATTAGATTAAATTAATCTAGTTATATTCTTATTATATACAGGTCCTTTGGAAGGTGAACGTTAGGGACATTTATTGATTTAATTGCTTGGATAGAGGTAAGTAATTTCATTCATAATGTGGGTTTATTTTTTTTGTAATGAATTATGATTTTTTTTAAAGTTGTAATTCTCTTATTAAATGATTATAAAATATTTGTTATATGATATACAAAATTTATTATATGTTTTTACTAAATAGTTTTACAAAAGGATAATGAATTGCAAAATGTGTTGAAAGTTTTTATGAGAAAACAAATGCAAGCCAACATGTTATGCAATATTTTGAAAGAAAAAGTTTTAGCTCATTTGTTCGTAGTTTATTGAATATGATTTTGATCGATATTGTCGATATATGTATATGAATATAATTGAACCAGCTGGTATACCAAATGATTGTGCACAATTTATGCGATTATATGATATGGTCGAGTCATCGGGAGTACAGGTGTCAAAATATATGATATGACCGGGTCACTAAGAGTACAGATGTCAAAATATATGATATGACCGGGTCATTAGGAGTATAAGTGACACTACGTGACATGAGCAAATGAGAAAAAGATTCTTTTTGATTGAACATTTTTCTTAGTACACTGGATTTTGAAATATGATTTGATATGTGAAAAAAATAATAATAATAAATGAATGATTGTGCTTTTATAAATAACCATCTATATGATACAATGTTTTTGAAATGTTGAATGTGAAATTTTCGAAAATGGGCTTGCACATACTTACATATATATTTTTGAAAAACCATTATGAAAAAGTAAATCATTAACTATTATGAATGTTATTACTTATTAAGTTGAAGACTCACCCCACATTATTTAATTTTTTTTTACAGATTGAGTTCCTTAGAGTGGTGAGTGTTTAACAAAAGTGAAGAACTTTGTGGGGCTTATTCTTGTGTTTTGATAGAGGATTTCAATTTATTATGAATTTTGTAAACTTTCTTTGGGCAAGATTATAAATGTTGAGACTCTTAAATTTTAATTATTTTGAAGGATTGAATTTATATTAGTCCTAGATTATTTAAATAAAAATTGAGGTATTTCAATTAAGTTATTTATAATGAGAAATTGAGATTTAAATTGTATAAGAGAGTGACACCTTAATTTGGCATAAGTTTTATATGTCAAATTTGGGACGTTACATTTGTAGTATCAGAATAAAGGTTTGAGGTTCTGTAGACTTTAAGTGATGAGATAATCATTAGACAATGATTTAAAATTCTATCGACTTTAAGTAATGACATAACAATTGAGGTTATGGTTTGAGGTTTGTAGACATTTGGAATGAGTAAAATTTAATTCTACAGACATTAAAAAAAAATTTCATGATTTATTACAAGATTTAAGATAGTTTAGACTTTACGAATGAGTAAAATTCAAGTTTAGAATTCTATAGACACTAAGATAAATAATGACACCAAGGTTTGAAATTTCAGAGAGTCAAAGATGTAACATAATTATGGCAATGAAAGTTCATGATTTTGTAAACTCTTGATTTTAATAGTTTAAGAGAACTAATCAGAATGCCAAATCTTTATATTAGATACATATGTATTTATATGTAATTATCTTTTTTTTTTTTTTAGTGTTATAGTAAGAGATTAAAGTTTAAGTATTGGCATGAAAGAAAACAACTATATAATTTATTGAGGTTGTTGCTAAAGGTTCTAGAAATCAAGCTGACTTTAATACTTGTTATCAAAGATTATGTACAAGGTATGACTAGTGTGATATAGTAATAACTTCAATCCAATAACCTCAAAGCCAATACTAAGGTGAATACTTTGAATGCAGTAAAGAAATCTAAAAAGCTTTAACCCATTTTTGAATGCTCAATGAATTCATTAGTTGATAATTAATTGATACAAAATTTGGAAGATAAATTCTATTTCATTGATTATATTAAGTAATTAGATAGTCACATATGCCAGCAATTATTATGAGATAAGTTTTAAGGCCCTAAATGTTAATGGTACTGCGTTGATATATTTTAAATAATTTATTTATGAGAACCAAATTCCTCAATATTTAAGGGACAAGAAAGAGATTGAGTGGTATAAGAAAACTTATAGTAGAAATATTGAAGTCGATGCATTGATGAAGGATAACAAATATAAAATTCTAAGAAATGATGATTTGATTTGTTCTTATTGTAGGAGTATGATAAAATTTCTTTTAAGAATATTGATACATGTTTTAGGTGAAAAACAAAATCTTAGAATAAAAGATTTTCCTCAACTAGTAGGAGACTGATGAGCATTATTTATGTCATATTTATTACCCATATTTTAGTTTAGTAATTCAATTTAATTTAATAATTCACTTTAATTAGTATTTTATTTTATGTAACATATTTTATTTGTTTTTAGTTAATATTTATCTTATTGTATTTTATTTTAATGTATTTATATTGCTTTGATTTGATTATTTTGTTTTAATGAAAGTGGAATGCCAACTCATAAAGGGGAAAAGATAGACAACTTGCAAAATTCGTCACATGCATCATTTGTCATATTTTTAGCATGTGACATATTTCAATAAATTGAACATACCTTTGTAAATACATATTCAAATGCCATGATTCTTGATTTGTTAGAAAGCTGAGAGATTCCTCTAAAACTTTCATGTAGAGATCATGATCATATTCCTTCACTAAGGTTGTTCAAAGTGGCAAATAATATGAATATATCTGTCATCAAGAGCAATTTGAGCACCTTTCGATATTTTAACCATATCTTTGGTTTTAAAACTTAGAAAATTATGATCTTTATATTGTTGGAAAGAAGATTCAATGGCCGACATCTTTTGTGAAGACATCTTTACCCAGTTCCATGTGAAAAAGGTTTAAAATGACAATACAATGTGGTAGATAGAACATGTTAAAATTATGTAACTTGCATGTGATCACACATGGAAAGCATCCATGGCCTATAAATGAGGTTGGACCTTGGAGGCATGGAGGTTGGATCTTAAAGACATGAAGGAGTTCTAGTTTGAAGAGCAAGGGTTGCTATCAAAATTGAAGATTACAAATGGTCATCAAACTAGGTTCTATCTTTTATTTTGTTTTCAATTCCACTACGTATTTCAAATTTTCTTGTACTAAGGTTAGGATGAAACCCTATTTAATGAAATAGTTTTGTTTTCATTTGATTAATTCCCTTGTGATCTTTAAAGTTTATGGTTCTTTCTTCAAATAATTATTAAGTAATTATCTTTTCATCATTAATATCATGTATTCTTGATAGTTAAGAATTTATTTAATCAATTTTGTAGTTATCTTTAATTTTATGTTTTTCTTTGATTTGGATACATAAAATACTTAGAAATTAATTAACTATTAATAGAAGAAGAACTTATATAAGATTTAACTTAATTTGGACTTAATTGTTAAATTCATGAGATGACATAAATTGAATTCGAATTGTCACTCTAATTATGGGAATTAATTGATGACTATGAAATTATTGAGTTAAACAGTGGTGGATCCCAAAACCTTAGTATTATTTATATTATTGAAGTCTTATGTTATTTTGTTCTTTATTTCCTTGAATCTCAAAATTTGTGAACTAGGTTAGAAGTATAATTAATTTAGATTTGAACTATATTTTTTCTATTTTGGCAATTTTCATGGGATCGACCTCGTTACCACTAATCTACATTAATAGATTCGTGCGCTTGCTAGTTAATTAAAACATGAACAACAGAGACCTCAATGTAAATAGAATTAGTGAACAACTCCAAGTAGAATGTATAAAATGACTAAGCAAGATGTCGAGGCTTGTAATTGAATCATGAAAAGTATTTCTCCTTTCTCTAACATTTTATGATTACTTATGATTTATAAAATGTTAGGTAAATATTTAAAACTATTATTTTGAGTTTATGTTAGTATTAAAAAGGAAATTTATGATTTTTGTGAAATAAATTATCTTGAACTATAATATTTAATTGTATTAAATTGCTTTTGATTGTGAGAGTATTTATGAGTTTAGTTTGTGATTAAGATTAAAGGTTCAAATCTTATTTTGGTTATAATAAAAATTATTAAGGATTAATAGTTTTATTTTTATGAGATTTATAAGGATTGATTAATAAGTATTAGAATTTACTGATTAAGAAGAAAACTTAAACTTTAAATACACGATTATAGCGTGAAAATTTATTTTATTTTATTTTGAGAGATTATTTTTTTAGAGATTGGTGGAGCTTTATAAAGAATAAATTCATGATTATAAAGGTGGTTTAATCATTAATTTATTATATTCATTAGAAAGAAATAAGGTAAAATATTAGAAAAACTAGAATTTCGCAAAAATCTATATTGATAGTCTTTAGTATGAAAATTATAGAAATTCGTACTCATTGATTTTTAATCTAATTTTGAGTATGTTAAATTAGACAAATAAGGGAGTATTTTAAAACTTAGTTTAGTCAAAATGGACATGTATAAAATTTTTAATGAATTTTTTAAAAATTGATTCTGTTAGATTGAAATTTTTTGGCTCAAGCAAATTACATAAATTACAAAATGATTTTGACATGTCTATATTTTTCAAAAAAAAAACCATGAAATTTGATGTGCAACTTTAAATCTATGTCTAATATAATTATAAAAATTTTCACGATTTTATAAATTAAGGATGATTTTTATGAATTTTTGAAATACATATATTTACTGTCAATAGTGGTTGATAAATTTTATAAAGTATAAAATAGAGACTATCTTTTATACTTTAAGATATCATAAAGTTTTAAAATTTTTATAGTATATGGCCCTATATGTCAGCATAGATTTTGTATATGTTTAGGAGTATTTTGTAAAAGAGAATAAATTATGAAAAGTCATAGAGTAAGGATTGATTTTATAACACGATTTAATGATAAGTTTTTAGATATAGTATGAATATTTTTATAAAAGGTTATTTATCTGATTTTAAGGCAGAATGTTGATAATCTTTTGTGATTTGATAATAAAATTTGTTTAAGAATGGGATAAAGTAACACCTTAATATAAGTGATGAATATTTTATGACATAATATTATAAAGTATGAGGATTTGAATATAAGATAATTCATCAATGGCTTGGCTTTATTAAGAATTATGATTGTACAATAATCTACAATATATAGAAAGTTAATGTTGGGATAGATGAATTTAGTAAGAAATCTATAGGACATACAACTACACTTGTGACTACTCAAAGACAAATTGTATTAAATTTATCAAATGTTTGACATTAAAGTATTGAAAGATTATAATCTCATATATATTACATAGTTATCCTTAGAATTCAATTTGATAAAGATAATTTAAGAAGTACAAGGGATTAATAGATTTTTGAAAAAGATTATGGAAGATAAGTTGGTAAGTTACTTAGGAGATTTCAATTGAGGATTTATTTGTAATAAATGTATATTAATGAGAATATTTTAATATGTGCAATGATTTTGAATTTTATATGCAAATTTAGAATAGTAAACTTGATATGATTGATGGAGTTTATAACTAAAAGAATATTGATTATATGGATAAGACGATCAGCAAATGAGTTATTTGAGGTGTATAGAAAAAAAAAATTAGTTACTAAGCATAATATGAGTCTTATTTTATTGATTATTATTATTATTAATGAAATTATTTTAATGAGATTGAAAAGACATGTAAGTTGACACTATATTTGCTCCAGGTGTTGAAATTCGATCTTGATTGATAATTAAGATATTATTGAATATACGTGTCCGTAACATAAAATTGAAAAGATTTAGAACAAGTGATGATATAGTTAAAATCGATACTATCTTATATAATT
Source organism: Cedrela odorata (assembly GCA_035584115.1). Taxonomy (NCBI): domain Eukaryota; kingdom Viridiplantae; phylum Streptophyta; class Magnoliopsida; order Sapindales; family Meliaceae; genus Cedrela; species Cedrela odorata. Next base: position 14,501 of record JAXCLQ010043347.1, on the reverse strand, counting down.
TCATATGTAGTATGTAGATACATTAATTTATAACTGATTTGGAGGTTCATATGACGAAATTATGAGGTATTGTAAAAGGAATGTTATTTAATTATTTTTTTTAGGTTTAATATTTTATAAATATTTTATTTTAGAACGTAAAGTGGATTGAATATAAAAGTATCAACAAATAGTTTGGATGACTTGGTTTAATAATTAAGTTGGAAAAAAAGAGTTATTATCAGATGTTTCTAAGTTGAATAATGATTTGTTACAGTACTATACGCTATAATCGAATTGAAATGATACAATTTTTGACTAATATGAATAAGGTAGTTAGAAGTTTATCTTAAGAATAATAAAAGTATTATATTTTAGTGTATCATTTATAAAATAAGATTTATGTCTACAAGAAATCTTACTTATAATGTTATGAAAGTTTAAGTATGATATTATTTATTTTATAAGTAGAGGTGGACTAAGATAACAACGCATAACAATTCTTGATATAGTTGTTAGACCTTAACCTTATTTAGTGGTTTATAATTATGAGAATTCTTCACATAGGTTATATATATTACTCAATATATTAGTAAATGTGTTATGACATTGTATTTGGATAATGGTTGAATCAAGACGATTAGTACAAAGTTGGATTATATTATAAAGATAATGCGTTTGATATCTTAAATTTTAGATCTTATATATATTTATATATATATATATATATATACACACACACAACATACATGTTGTATGTTATGTTGACCTTAATCAATTTGTATTACATAAAATTTTTGTATAAGTTATTTATAGATTTTGTTGTGTTTTAGAATAAGGGATGATGACGTTAAAGTTTAAGCATCGAGATTATGTAAACCTTAAGCTTAAATATAATGATTGGAATTGAAGTAAATAAGATGTATGATTTAATGTTATCCAATTTTTGAAATTTTTTATTGGAGTTGCTCAGTGAAAGTATGATTTATTAACAATGATATTTGCTACTATCATAAATGAATGTGTATTAGTCGAATAGGCTCATTAATTATAAATTAATTTAACTATGTTACCATATGTTTCAAATGGTGGTGGTAATTGCAACGAGTTTAATCAAGTGCATAAGTTCAATTACTTGGATTGTGGTGATTCCATAAGATGATCATTATAGGTAAATGCAATATATATTAGTTGAGATAGATGATTGATAAGCCATAAATTTCTTAGACGAAATTTCTTAAGGAGAGGAGAATTATAACACTCACTATATGATATATTATATTTATAAGAGGTAAATGTGTAATTTTAAAAATAATAAATATATTTTTTAAATAACTTATATATATATAGACAATAATATTAAAAATAACATATATTAGGGACCTTGTTGATTTTTTTTTAGGTCAACAAAACCTACGTATAAATTCATCATTTTATTTTAATTTAGCCATCTTTTTCACAAATTAAGAGATTGAGAAAGTGAAATTGAAGAGAATCTTTACCGTTCAAAAGGTTAGTATTATTGAATAAATTAGATTGATATAAATATGATGCCTAGAAATAGAAATTTTGTAGTAAACTATGTATATTTTATGAATTTTTTATTCAAAACGTATTTGTTTCTATGAATTTCTTCAATTTCTTTTTAGATCTTAAAAATACAGTTAATAAGGAGTCCATAGAATTTTATTTTGTAAAGATCGGCCAAGAAATCAATTTATTATGAATTTTCGAAAATAGTTATTAAAACCTGGAAAATATGAATTTCTGCACTAGATTTAGAATAAAATATTTGTTTGACCAACGTTAACACTTTCAAAAATTTTAAAATTTTATATGATGATTTATACATGTACCTATTATTTGTGTTTAAAATTTGAGGATTTTTTGTTAAGTATAAAAATAGTTATGAATTTTTGAAATGGCAAAACTCAATATTGAAAGTTTCTTGATAGTGGGTATATTTTCACAATTTAAATTTATTTGAAAATGTTGGGGCCGTTGGATTGATCTAAAAATTTTATATATGTTATATGAATATGTCCATAAGATTACTACAAAATTTTAGCTTGATCGGACGGTTGATTTGAGAGATATAAATTTAAGAATGCAAATTGTTCAATTAGGAAACGAATTTGTTCAAATTGAAAGAAATGTATTTAAGTCATTATAACATGCCATTAGGGACATGATTAAATTATGAAACTTCTAATAATTAAAGTTTCATATGCCTTAAGTTATTTAATTTACTGATTTAAAGATTTGGAATATGTAGATAGCTATGAGAAATAATTAGATTAAGTTAATCGAGTTATATTCTTATTATGTATAAGTCTTTTGGAAGGTGAATGTTAGAGACATTTATTGATTTAATTGCTTGGACAAAGGTAAATAATCTCATTCATAATGTGAGTTTATTTTTTTTGTAATGAATTATGATCTTTTTTAAAGTTATAATTCTCTTATTAAATGATTATAAAATATTTGTTATATGATATACAAAATTTATTATATGTTTTTACTAAATAGTTTTACAAAAGAATAATGAATTGCAAAATGTGTTGAAAATTTTTATGAGAAAACAAATGTAAGTCAATATGTTATGCAATGTTTTAAAAGGAAAAGTTTTAGCTCATTTATTCGTAGTTTATTGAATATGATTTTGATCGACAATGTCGATACATGTATATAAATATAATTGGACTGGCTGGTATACCAAATGATTGTGCACAATATATGTGATTATATAATATGGCTGGATCACCAGGAGTACAGGTGTCAAAATATATGATATGGCCAAGTCACCGTGAGTACAGGTATCAAAATATATGATATGGCCAAATCACCGAAAGTATAGATAACACTACGTGACATGAGTAAATGAAAAAAAAAATTCTTTTTGATTGAACATTTTTCTTAGTATACTAGATTTGGAAATATGATTTGATATGTGAAAAAAAATAATAATAAATGAATTATTGTGCTTTTATAAATAACCATCTATATGATACGATCTATATGATCGATTTTGAAATGTTAAATTTGAAATTTTCGAAAATAGGCTCGCATGTACTTACATTTGTACTTTTAAAAAACCATTATGAGAAGGTAAATCATTAACTATTATAAATGTTATTACTTACTAAGTTGATAACTCACCCCACGTCATTTATTTTTTTTACAGATTGAGTTCTTTAGAATGATAAACGTTTAACAAAAGTGAAAAATTTTGTAAAACTTATTCTTATATTTTGATAAAAAATTTTAATTTATTATAAATTTTGTAAACTTTTTTTAAGTAAAATTATAAATGTTGAAACTCTTAAGTTTTAATTATTTTAAGAGATTGAATTTGTATTAGACCTATATTATTTAAATAAAAATTGAAATATTTCAATTAAATTATTTATAATAAAAAATTAATATTTAAATTATATAAGAGAGTGACACCTTAATTTGACATAAGTTTCATATGTCAAATTTAAGACTTTACAAGTGGAGTGTTGGGGTTTCAGCCTATTCTCTACGAAGCAAAAACCTCACCATTTAGCGACTCGTGCGACAAGCTGCAGAGATTATCGCTTAGGCTTTACTATATCTGCCCCCTGTTAACTGTTAAGCACACCGTGGAGTAGTGTATTATTGTCCATTGTTCAATTGGTTCACAAGCAGGGAAAAGAAAATTTGAATGAATGCATACAATTGCAAAAGGTAGAGAGAAATAAGGGAGAAAATTTCAAAGCTTTTCTCAAACACTAGGTTTATAGATACGAAATGGAATGATCATAAAGCACCCTAACTTGATATTGCTTCCATGTTCTGTGTAGTAGGTCATTCCAGTAGCCAAACATGAAGAGATCCGGTTAAAGATTTGCCCAAAGAGGAACCTATGGCACGGCAGCTGAAGATTTGCAATCAACTCGAAGCCCTTGTAGTGAAAAAAAAAAAAAAAAAAAAAAGAGGAAAATGAACTTTTCATCACATAAGTTTTTCACAACTTCAACATAATAATGAACAACAACAATAATACAACCAAAAATAACAGCATCACCACAAAAGCTACAATAATAATAGAATAGAATCCTCTCAAATTTTACAAAGTTCCATAAATGATACCAGATGCTAGGAAAAACCACATATCATAATTCATACTATAGCTTTATAAGACAAAAACCAAGAACAAAATGCTGTTGATTCATTGAACCTTTAAAAGACACTGAGGTCATGTCATCTTCAAAAAGTAACTAAGACAACATCCTCATGACCTCTCTCCGTTTCTTCCAGCTGCCACTTGACTAGCCCGATAGTTTGAAAAATCTTACTCGTAGACACTGTTTCTCCTCTCCTGATAATTTCACACATGACTTTCAGATTTTGAAAATTGGAATTGTCACACTAGGTGGAAGCTAAACAGTTGTCAGATCATGATCAATCTAGAACCTGGAATCAAGCCCGGCAGGAATAAAGAATATGAATAGTGATTTGGCTCCCAATAGCAATACCAAACAAATCATTTGGGGATGGGACAAATAGTGATGCTAGTGATGTGTTTGCAACTTCTATTGGCTTATTAAGCCACTGATTGTAGCATTATCAGGGAAAATAATGTTTACAGATTCTTATGTACAAACTGATGTGGCATACTACTAATAGAAGACTGAAAATGAAAATGTCAATGAAATTAATGAGAATAAAAGATGTGACAAAAAACCCACAATACCACAACAGTTTGTGTACAAGTTTGAATGCATAGTTTGTATGCACTATTATTCTATTTAGAGAATGACGATTCTAAATTCAACTACCAGAGCCAATAAATAAAGCAACAGCATCCGACAGGCAAAGATGGGCAGAATTTCATAACTTTGTGGAGAATGGGACTCAAAGAGAGGTAAAAGAAATTTGCCACTCAAGTAGTGTTTTAAGAAAAATAAAAGAAAAGAGAACTTGATAAAATCACTTCTCCTATGGACCTTCATTAGTAATATAAAATGAAAGGAGTGATATGCTCTTTGGTATCAATTATGTTAGCAGGACCCATAAACACATGTAAGCAACAAAGTATGATACCTTGAAGGGGATGACCCTTGACTAAGGCTTCGCTTGGGATTGTGGTGCTTCTGCTGTGCATTGGAAGCAAAACTGAAAAAGTGTCTAATATTTAACTTCTAATGCTTCCCAACCTACAGCAATTGTGACTCAAAGGCCACTACACCCCAATACCAAATGAAGCCTAAATCCCTCCAGCTGCAAGATATCAATACACACTGTTCACATAACAAATTCAGTCCATAAAAGAGGTATTTGAGAGAAACAGAGAGGCGGGTATTCTTACATCCAGCTTCTAAAATAAGAACCCTACATAGCCAAGAGATAAAGCCAGGCATAACTTTCACCAGCCTAAACAACCCCCTAAAAATAGAAGGTGAATAATTTCCATCAAAAACAGATACACAAGAGACTAACTATTAACCCCAAGTCAGAGGATGAACACTTAAAAATGAATAAAAACAGTTGCCACCAGGAGAGTTTTGCAAAAAGAAAAACAAGGCAGAGGTGTTTGTAAACAACAGGGTCATATTGAATATCAATCAGGTCTTAGCTTTGATAAAAAGTGAGTCAACATCAACTGATACATACTTGGATTTTCTGAAGACACTAGTTTGAAGATCATTTAAGACCAGTAGAGATAGAAAATCAAAATACAATATAAAGTAGTGATAGTTACAGAAAATGAAGGCTTCATTTTTTGTATCAGTCTCCTCACTAATAGTGTTCAACCTGTATACATTTTATTTTATATTTATTAAAAATCCCTGAGATTTACAATTTTTTCAATAGATGTTATGACCATATTCCCAACAAGATTAACTACTACAAAATAATTAGGGTATATTTGGTTGTGGAGGGGGAAGGAAAGGAATCCTCAAAGGAACGAGGATTCCTTTGTTTGGTTGGACAAAATAGGGGGAACAAGGATTCCTTAAGAATCCATATTCCCTCAAATGGAAAAATAACGATTCATCTCTCAAGAGTGAAGAATCATAATTCTACTCTCTTCAAATTTCAAAGTTCCAACTTTAACCCTATTTTATATATTTTATCAAAAAACTTATTTTAAATAATAATGTAATATAATTAATTATTTAATAACTGATTATTTTTTAAAAATTATCATATTGTTCAAAACATTTATAAAAATGATTTAATATAGTATAACTTTAAAACGTAAAAATTAATTTAAAAAATAATTTATAATTATTAATACAATGTTTATTTTTGTTTATAAATTCAACATTGTCTTATTATAATTGTAGTTATTAATATTTTTGTCATCATTCTTATTATATATAAAATAAAATTTCTCATATATTTTATTTTATACTAATTTGTACAATTAGTTATATTTATTTGATAATTTTATTTTATTATACGAGAAAATGTTATTAAAGTAATTATGTTTTTATTTTTTGAAATTAACGACAAAATGACAACCAAATAAAACTAAAAAATATAATAATATTGTTGGTAGTTCTGATGAAATTTTAGAAATATTATCAAAAATTAAAAACACTTAAATATGTGAATATCAAGTTTATATTGTGTTCAAAATCAATTTATCTATAAAAATTCATTTACAATGAATTTACGAATTTTAAACAAAAATAAGTGATGCATTCGAAATATAAAATATTTTTTACAGCTGGTATAAGTTTAAATATTTGTTACTAATTAACTATTAAATTTATGGGATCAATTATTTCATATTTAAAAATAAAATTTGAATTTAATTTAATTTTTTAATTATGAAATGTATAAACTATTTTAGTAAAAAAAAAAAAAAAGAGGTTTTTTTGTCCAAATAAAATATAATTAATTAATATAACATGCATCTATATTTAAGAATATTAACAAAATACATTTGTTAAATATTTCTTATAATAATTATTTTTAATAAAATGTAGTTAAAATTCAAAAATAAAAGAACCAATTTCAAATTTCAAATTTATTAATAAATATCAATAAATTTAGAAGTAAAAGATAATTTCATCTAAGTAAAAAATAATGAATTTTGATGATTACATGGTGCAACCAAACATTATAAAACTCATTCCATTCCCCTTCCTTTTTCCATTCCTTTTCATTCTTCAAATCAAACATAGCCTAAGTGCAAAATTTTATGTTTATGACTTGTTGCTCGTTGCACAGGATTCCCGTGCATACTCCTGTCAGACAAAACTTTAAGACACTTCTACACAGTACTTGACATTTCTATAAATTCCCATAACAAATCATAGTGATACTTACTCTACAAGCCATCGCAAATGTGATTCAACAGTATAAACAGAAGTGTAGGACAACAAAAAAACTCTACAAGTGCCATATTCTTAAATCTCATTTCAACAAGTAGGATGAAGCATGTTGAAAACGTATAGCAAAAAATAAAAATAAAAATGGCATACCTTAAAAGAATTTTGCTTGCTAGTAAATCTCATCATCAGGGATATCTGGTTGCAAGAATTTCCTAGGATCTTTACTGACTTCCTGGTAATTAAAGCTTGGTTTGACCTTTTCCGGCACAGGAACTAGAGGAATGATACTATCTCTATCAATAACACCATCGATAATTCCATATTCAACTGCTTCAATAGGAGACATGTAACGATCACGATCAATATCTTTTTGCACTTGTTCAAACGGACGACCAGTAAAATCAGATATTATTCTTGTGACATTATTCTTATTATGCAAGATTTCTCTTGCTTGAATCTCCACATCTATTGCTTGCCCACTAGCTCCTCCAAGTGGTTGATGCATCATTATCCGTGTGTTGGGCATTGCAAGGCGCTTTCCTTTCGTCCCACCACCAAGAATTATGGCAGCAGTTGATGCTGCAAAGCCCAGCGCAACTGTGGACACATCAGCTCGCACCAGCTGAACCACATCATATATAGCCATTGTGGCACTGGCATTAAAGAAAAAAAAAACATCAGCAACCCATGACTCCAATTACCAATTTATTGAAATTTAACACGAATTCGTCCACTTGGAGAGAAAAAACATTAAAAGAGTTGGCTACATCTCATATTACAATACATATTTTCATTTTACAAGCCTTTAAGTCAGATAACGTTTACTGCAGCAAAATCCCAATAATTAATATCTAAAAAGGTTAATAAAATAAGAAATTGATAATAAGAATACCTAAGAGAGCCACCAGGGGAATTGATGAAGAGCCTGATATCTTTCTTCGGGTCCTGAGCATCCAATAACAGCAGCTGACTAATAATGGCGTCAGCTACGAAATCGTCAATACTACTACCCAGGAAGACAATCCTTTCCCTGAGCAGGAGACCCATGGCATCAGCTTCGGCGCCGTGCATGGCGGTGGCTGGAGTCTGAGGGGCTGAAGACAAATGGACATCGAGGTGTTGCTGTTGAAGAGCTAGGGTTTTGGGGGAGAGTTTTGGGGTTTTAAGAGAAGAAATGGGTTTGAAAGAGAGAGGTAAAGATATGGAACGAGAGAAATTGGGTTTGTGAAGAGAAAGGAAGTGAGAAGATGAAGTGGAAGAGAGTGAGAGCAAGTCCATGGTTACTCCGAAACAGATATGATAGCACGCACGACACGAATTTGGGTAACCCAAAGCTCTGTTAGCTCTTCTACTCGTTTCTTTTCCGGGTTCTAAATATCCAGACAACTCGGGTTTGGATATCAGAAGATTCGACTGAAGTAGATCCGACGCTCAATTAAATTTCATTTCTTTGGTAAATAGCATCTAGACCTCTATGATTTTAAGAAATTAAAAATTGTACCCAAAAAGTTTAAAAATTAATCAATTTTATACCATTGATTAATTGTAAATTTTTATTAATTATGAAATTCATTCAAAGTATAAAATTAATTTATTTTATAGTAATATGAATTTAAATTAAATTAAATGGGTTATAATTGTTAAAAAAAAATGTAAAAATTATATTTTTTAAACTTGTTATACTGTATTTAAGTAATATAAACAAAATAGTTTTTTTTTGTATAAAAAAAAAGGAGTCTAGGATAATCTTACCAACTTATTATAATGATGTGGTGAAACCATCTAATTATTAAGGAGTGAGAAAATTATGCGTTAATGATAAATAAAAAAATAATTAAATATTTTATTACTAACATATAATTTTCTCTATTCTCAATAATTAAATGATTTTATTATGTCTTGAATGATCATACCACTTTATTATAATAATATGGTAAGATTATTTTTTCTAAAACTCTCTAATATATATATATATATATATATATATGTATGTATGTATGAACCATACTTTACTCTTTGATTTAATGAAAAAGTAACCGTGGAGCTAAAGTTTGAAAGTTTGTTAGGAATTTAAGCTAAGGCTTTGAGTTGATCATCATAATGATTAAGTAACAACAAATATGGGTCACGTTTAAAGCAAGGCAATTGATCAAACCTAGAGCAAGCATTCTTGCATCATCGCCTTCACCAAACATTCATCATCATTTTAACCACATAATTCTCAATCTACGAGTACTACTTCCATTCAAGCATTCACCATCATATCTTCACCGGATCATGATCTCAACGTGCTAATTTGGTAACAAATATTTTGTGATTGTGTTAGTTTAGAGTTTTAATTGTGCGATGTTCGTAAAAATGTCTATAAATTATATAGTTGGTGGTTTCGTAATTGATAATTAGTTTTAAGTGTATTTGTAAATACCCTTTATAACGTACAAGTAAATTGTAATAAAGAGAGTTCATAAATCTAAAATCAAAGAAAATCTCGTCGCCTTAATTGCAATTTGAATTGCCTAATAATTGACCTTCAAGAATTATTAACATATACGGAAACAAAATGCAACTTTATTACCAAAATAAAACAATTGCATGCATGTTTAAACCTAACCACAGAAATTCTATCCCTTGTAAACTTGGCATATACATATGTATATTATTTTAATGCTTGGTGCAGTCAGTTTGCTTGAAGGATACAGTCGTCTTCGCCAGATCATATCCAACCAAAAAGTTCATTTGTGATAAGTTTCCCAATATGGCAATAGAATCCGAAGGCACCATGTTCAAACACATCAAATCTTTGTTTTCCTCTACACTAACAAATGAGTTGAATCTCTGCAACTTCAAATCTGCACCGGCAAGATGAACTGTAAGAATGGGAAGATCACTTTCCTTTTTAACTTTGAAACAAACAGTTGAATAACCCCTTGGATCACTAACACGTTTAGACCCTATTTTTTCCTCCAAGACTCTTGTCAATACTTCATAGAATTCAGAATCAAGAAAAGTGAACGTTGTCCCTGTATCAATTATCATGTTTCCTGCAACATCGGTAGTACTTTCATACGTAAAATAATCCAACCTCTTGTTTCCAACGCTAATGGCCTTCAATGTTGCGTGATAATATGTCGATGGTTTTTTGTGAATTAAACGAACTGAAACAACGCCAGGGCCTGGAATCAAACCTGTCCCACCGAAGTGTATCCTGCTTGTCGCATTTGCTTGAGCGGATGTAGGCACCAAACAGTAGGAGAATTTGCCTTTGATTGACGGACTTAATTGAGATATTAGAGAAAGCGGGCCGCCGCCGAGGCCAACTATGCCGGAACCTACTTCATCATACAACACGCCGCCGTTGTTATTTCCGCAACCGAAAACGATTTTTGGGAAGGAAACCGGACCGCCAGAAGTTGAACCGATTGTGAAACTTTCAGTACCAACACTTCCTCTAGTGAAGGAGCCGTCAGCATATGAATAATTGTATCCACATATGTTTTTCTTTTTATCACAAGTCTTGTCAGTATCCAAAGCAGTACAGAATCTGGAATTACATGATACGGGTTTGAACGTGGAGGATTTTTCGGGTTCAAAAACCGGAGGTTTTTGCTTGTAACATTTTAGGCATGGCTTGCATTGTATCCATGTGAGATCGCTGCCTGTATCAGCTATTCCAATCAACTGAACCCGTGGGGTTCCGATGGAAATATTCATGAAATATTCTCCAGCGCTGGAAACCATGGGAGCCTGAAGCGCTTCTGTGGAAGCTGATTCTACCCTGAAGTGATTCATACGAGATATTGAACGAAGATAAGCGTTATGGAATCTAACAGCGTTGGTTTCAGATGGATTATAAAAGGGAGAGAGAGGGGAATCACGATGAATAAGATCAGCAGTAAAACCACCATTAATATTAATGGCTTCTGCGGAGGAAAAAACCAGGAGATGAGTAAACCATAATGCAAGTGAAATCATAGAGAGGAAAGAACCGGAGTTGGAACTTTCTGCTGCCATGTTTTGAAGAAAGATTGGGAGATATGTGAATACTTTTTAGATGGCCACATAATTCATATATATATATATATATATATTAAGAGTGCGTGTAATATTAGGTAGAGAGGGTGAAACATGTTATTGCTATGTTCATCAAATAATATTTTAACACGTATATTTTATTTTTAAATTAATTAATTTTAATTAGATAAGCAAAAAAAAAAATAAAAATGAGTTCAATACTTATACAGACGTAATCTAGAAGGTCAAAAGTCTAAAAGTGGTAGTTTATTAAATGTGAAGATTGTGATACCGAACTGGAAGGTCACAGGGTAGAAGTTAAATTTAAACCGTCGATTGGAATCTGAATAGAAGAACTAATAATAAATGAAAATCAAGTAGTTAATTCACCTTCAAAGTTATTAAGATTTCGGAAACAAAATGCACCCTAATTTATTCCTAAATAAAACACTTGCGTGTCTAAACTTAGACGTAGAGATTGGACCCTTCATAAACTTGGCATATATATGATTCTAATACATGGTGCAATCAGTTGGCTTGAAGGATACAGTCATTTTCACCAGATCATGTGCCACCGAGAACCACATTTGAGACAAATTTCCAGATATCACAGCAGGATCTGCAGGTAACATATTCAAACACATCAAATCTTCTAGTTCAATGTAGGCAACTTCAAATCTGCACCGTTTAGATGAACTGTGAGAATTGGAAGAACACTTCATAGAATTCC
>JAXCLQ010043336.1:0-21145 GCA_035584115.1 Cedrela odorata | reverse complement strand
AAGAAATTTTGATTATAGGTAATTAATAGAGTAATTGTAAGATTTATAACTTGTTATGTAGATAACTCTATGTATATATAAGGAATTATGATATGATAGACATTTAAGAATTATGTAATAGTAACACTCTTTGTATGAAATGACGTAGCATTATGTAACAATGATTGATTAAATAAGTATGAGAATGAGGTGTTACACATCTAGCTTTTTCTAAATAAGCCTGTATGTTGTTCTCTTAAGCCTAAAACAGTCCATTAATTTAGCTAGCTATTAGTTAGGAATTACAATGAATATTCAAGCTTGTGATTCATAATGCTTAAGCCAACTTGATTCCTACAATCAGAGCTTCATACTCCGCCTCACTGTTAGTAAACTTAAAGTTGAATTTTAAAGAAAACATTACCTTGACCCAATTTAAACCTGTGAGGACAACACTAGCCTTTTTTCCTTATGCATTTGAGGCTCCAGATCAGCTCGGTTTTGCCTGAGTCGATTGAATCTTCTCATCTTGGATCAGGCTGTTCTTCCATAATTTGATAGACGAAGAGATGTTCAGAGATTGACCTTTCAGCTATAAATTTTTCCAAAGCCTGTCTCTTTATTACTTTTCTGGATTTATAGCTGATGTTATACTCACTGAGCTCAATTGAACATTTCACTAGTCAGCCAAAGAGGTCAGGTCGGTGTAGAATCTGTCTTAGGGGTTAATTTGTCAACACTACCAACTGGTGGGCTTGGAAATATAGTCATAACTTTCTCACTTCTACTACCATTGCCAGTGCTAACTTCTCAAGTAGAGAATATCTTGTCTCAGTATCCAAAAGTACCTTGCTGGTTTAGTAGATAAGACAATAGATCTTTTCTGTGTCCTCCGTTACTAAGACAGAGCTCACTATACGATCACTTACTACTAGGTAAAGGTATAGCACATCTCCTAATTCAAGGCTCGTCAAGTATGGTAGTGACGCAAGGTATCGTTTTAGCTCTTGGAAAATGTTTTCTCATTCTTTAGTCCATTTGAACTTCTTCCCTTTTTTCATGATCTGAAAAAAAAGGGAAAAACCTGTCAGTCTCCTTAGACAAGAATTTGTTTAACACCGTCAATGGTCCTATTAAGCTTTAAATTTCCTTGAGATTAGATTAGGACTTTAGTTCTAGTATGGCTTTAATCTTTTGCAGATTGGCTTCAATGCCTTATTCGTTGACCATATATCCCAAGAACTTTCCAACTCAAACTCCAAATGTATACTTCTTAAGGTTCAGCTTCATATTATATTTTCTTATATAGAAGAATGTTTCTTTCAAGTGTCCCGAATGGTCTCTGGCTTTCAGAGATTTAGTGATCATATCATCTATGTAAACCTCTATGGTTTTCCCAATAATAGCCTGAAAACCCTGTTGACTAAGCTTTGGAAAATAGCTCTTGCATTCATTAACCCAAAAGGCATCACTTTATAGCAATACAACCCTTGATCAGTGATAAACGCGATCTTCTCCTGATCTGGCTACTGTATTATGATCTGATTATACCCAAGGAATGCGTCCATGAAGCTCAGCAGTTCATGCTCGGCTGTTGAGTCTACCAGTTGATCGATCCTAAGAAGTATGAAGCTATCTTTAAGACATGCCTTGGTCAAATCTATGAAGTCCACACTCATTATCCACTTCTCATTGGCTTTTTTTTTACTATAATCACATTTGAAACCCATTATGCATTGTGCACTTCTGTGATAAACTTAGCTTTCTTTAATTTGTCCACATCAACATACACTGCTTCTCTTCTTTCAGTGTTGAATGGTCGCCTCTTCTGTTTCACTGGGCTGCACTGGGGATTGATTGCGAGCCGATGTGAAATCAAGTCAATCTTTGGTATGTCTTCATGTGTTCATGCAAACACGTCCATGTGTTGTCTCAGAATTTCCTTGAGTTTCTCCTTTTGTTCCTCAAAAAGTTGGAGCCAATCTTAACAATTTTCTAATGAATTTAATGGTTTAAGATAATATAATCAAGCTCTTCTATCAGCTCTAACGTGGGTGGCTTGTTGTCTAACTTGGCTTTCTGATATAACCTCTCCATCACCTGCTGGTTTTGCAACTTCTTGTTATCGGCTTCAAGAACTTCTACCTAAGGACGTTTTGACAGCCAGTATGAGTTCTTTGAGAAGGCTATAAAGCATGAATGAGCTTCTTTTTGGCTTCGCTTGATGATTTTGATCATTTCTCCTACTCGAAATTTTAGCTTCAGATAGTGAATATTCTCTACTGCCTTCGTGGTTCTAAGGAAGGGTCTCCTGAGAATAATCCTATATGGAATTCTGAGGTCGACCACTTATAATTCAACCATGATGGTCCTCTGGTATGATTTTTCTCCATAGTGACAGGTAACTGCATTATCCCTAACAAGTAAACACACGATTCGCCGAAGCCATGAAGGGCAGTCTTGGCGGGCTTTAACCTTAGATCTTTGATATCCAAATAATCTAAGGTTTATTTGAAGTTGATGTCAGTTGAGCTCCTTATGTCTATCAGGATTCAGCTGACCTGAGTCATTCCTACCATCAATGTTATTACTAAAGCATTGTCATGTGGGTAGTATACTCCTGCCTCTTCTTTATTCATAAACATAATGGGTATTGATGTGACCTTTTGCTTCTTCTTGGCTCATACATTCATAATGCGAATGTTCAAGGAGGCTTTTAGCAATGAATACCATGAATAATTCTTTTTTGCTCTATTCGAGTTTTCCGCCAATGTAGTTCCCCTTAAGATCACCATAGTTCACTCCACTTGTCTCTTCTTGTGGTTGATCTGTTCATCCAAGGTTCTAAGCTCTTCTCTATGATTAGCCAAGAAATCCAACAAGTAATTATTTTGAATTAACATTTCAACCTAATTCTTGAGGTCAAAACATTCATCTATCAAATATCTAGCACTTTGATGGAAGTCACAAAACTAGTCCTTAGTGTTTTCTCTTGACTTGGTTCTCATGAGGTGAGGTTCTATCCATATGGTTTCTCTTCTCTTGATTTCTTGTTAGACATGTGAAAGTGGGACATTCAATGGAGTGAACACTTTATTGTCCCTAACATAGGCTATCATTTTCGTCTCATCCCTTCTTAATAAGTGACATCATCTCTGGGAAAATTCACCTTTTCCACCTGCTGTTCTATTCTGCCGTTGAGCTTGTCTCTCCGTTCTGTTAAAGTCTCAAAAATTTCTTCTATCGTCACGTCTTGTTCTCATGTCAATTATCGGGTTTCCCATCTTACTGCGAGATGGTAGTTTTTCTGCTTTTAATTTGAGGGCACCTTGATCTTCAATTTCAATCCCATTCAACAACTTCTTCCAAGCTATTTAATAGGTGGTAACGGATGATTTTCGCACAACATACCACCCTCGATCTACTCTTAAACCATTTCTGAGACCTTCCAAAGCCAAAGAGTGATGATAAGCTCCCAATTCTATTACTTCGCCATGTTATCTCTTGACAAAATTTCTGATGCTTTCATCTTTTCCTTGCTTTATGAGCAATAACGAGCTTAAGGTTTTCAGGTTAACTATCGCTCTTCTGAATTTGTTAACAAACATCTCGTATAATTGCTCAAACTATGAATAATGTCAAGGGTTAGGCTAGTGAACCACTTTCTTGCTTGTTCTTCTAGAGTCAGCAGAAACAAGCGGCACATTTGGGATTCATCTAATCCTTGGATCAACATCATCTCTCTAAAAGATTCATGTGCATGGATAGGTTTGTTTTTCCCATGAAGGGGTTTATTTGTGAAATCTTGAAATTTTTAGGCAAAACAAGGCTTAGGATCTTTTAGGAGAAAGGGGACTTAAAGCATAGCCCTATCCGCGGTACAAGTTCGTTATCTTTTCTCCGCCCTCATCTCTTATGGTCTTCTAATTCCTCTTCCAACTTTCTGACATAAGCCTTTAAATTATTGACCTGGTCAGTTTTTTCCCTAAACCTCTTTCTTCGAGGTGAACTCTGTAGAAAGCCTTTTCTCTCTTTTCGTCGTTTCTGATTAAGAAACATACTCATATCCTCTGGGCCTGAAATGTCATCTGACCTCTATTTGTGAATAATCGTTGAATCTTCTAGGGAATATTGGAATTAAGGCTCAAGTTTATTGGTAGGTCTGAAGGTAATATCTTCACCTTGTAGCTCCTTAGGTGGATGATTGGAAACTTTTCCTTTTCCTTTTCTTTTTCCTTTTTTAGCAGTCGTATACCTCCTTTTAGGGGTGTTCTGCCAAAAATTAGTTTCACGATTCTTAGTGTGTAAAGCACTTGAAACACTACTTTCCACTACTTCTATCGGTATAGGCATCTCCAACTTTTTAGAATTGACTTAGAGCATCCTCTTCATTCTTGCCACTTCCTCAACTAAAGCCTAGATCTGCCTGTCATTTTGTAAACCTTGTTTTACGAATATAAGGGTAAAATAATTATTTCATGACATTATTAATGGTTAGTTGGTACATTATCAAGGCTTAGGTGAATTTAAATCTTAGTTTAATGATATGAGTATAATAAATGTATTAATTAAGATTGAATTGAGTACATTCTTGGAGTCGGTTGATTAAGTGTTGACTGTTTCAAACCCACAGAAACATGGAATAGGTCGACCTAGTAAGGGAACCGATTGTCTGAAAGAATAAAAAATAGGGTAGAGAGGAATCGGTTGACCGGATGGGAAACCAGTCGATCAGCAAAAATGAATTTAAGGAAAATAAGGAACTATTAGACTAGATGAAGAAAATGATAGACCAGTTCAAAGAAACGATCGACTAGTTCACTACGAAACTTAGGTTTTTTAGAAATTTTTAAAGATTTTAAGAGCATTTTAGTCTTTTTGCCCATTTTCTATATATATACTCAACCCTCAATAGTTTATTATGCTTTTCTCTCTCTAAAAACAAAGTTCCTTTCTTCTCTCTCTCTCAAATTCATCTCTCTCTCTCTCCCTCTCTATTCCTCTTTGATTTCTCAAATCCCTTCCGTTTTCTTTCCAATTTCCATTACCAAATGATTCCCTATCCTCTTCTCTTCAATTTGATACTAATTTTGGGCTACAAAAAGCGAGAAAGAAAGAAGAAGAAATTTGGGTTTAGAATCAAAATTGGGTTTTTTCCATTTAAATGGCGATTCGAGATTTCTAAGAGCTTATGCAAGTTGTCGGTAAGCTTATTAACTGATTATAGGCTTAATTTTAAGATTTTGTAATATTTAAAATTTAAGGTTTACTATTTATATGAAAATTCTCATTTGATTACACATAAGAAATCTATATTAGTGTTAAATGGCGATAATTGAAAGTATATGATGTTGAATATACATTGAATGCCATTTGAAATATGTATATCCGTGTTAGACGAAAATGTGAGATTTGAATACTTACTGCTATGGGATTTCGTTGATAAAAATCGAATAAATAGCACTCGTTAGATAAATCTCATAATGTGATATGTGTCAACTAAGGAATTTTAAACATGTTTTCCACAAACAATGCATTTAATATAATGTGTTTAATTATTGAAAATTGTGGAATTCATTATTATACGCATGTGTGGTATTAGGTACTAAGAACCCAATATGAGAACCAAGTGGGCGCGAGGAGCTTTAGTAGGAGTGGTTTCCCTCCTTTTGTTATGAGTAAATTTATACTTACATAAATATGTAAATATATACTTATTATATTTATATGTATTGCTTGTGTGTTAAACAAGTGATTTTACTATTAAAATGGAACTTGAAATGAATGTATTTCCATGTGCTTATTATTGTTATTGGGAAATGTTTAAATATTTTCTGATGTTATAAATTTATGATAAATATACATGATAAGATGGTTGGAGAAGCCTGATTTGCTTTTATGAGTTGAAATCATTTATTTATTTTTATGCATGTATATTACCAATGAGGCTAGTAAGACCAGATATTGTTATATGGCCAGTGGGCTAGTTTATTGAATGTATATACAAAGAGATAGCCTATGAACGGACCTATAAGAGGCCGCACAGGTGAATGGGCCGCAGTAAAGTTGGTATAAAGGGAAAGGCTATGGCAAGCCCACTATGTGTCGAGCACAGATGCGCGGTTTTATAGATATTCTATGGAAAGTCATGGTGGCTTGATAGGGTTATCTTAGATTTAACGGATTATGAGGACAGTCACTCTATCACCAAGTGACTACTCAGGGCTAACATTAATGAGACGGATAGTTATTTTTATAAAGCATACGCTTTATACTAAATGCAGACTTTTGAATAGTTTTACAATTATTTGTTTTAAATGAACATGTAAATATATATTTTCGAAGTATAATGAAAAGAAATCCTAATATCATGAATTTAGAAATACATGTGAATATATGTATATATATATATATGTACTTTTTTTACTTAGTATAGTTGTATACTCACTCATCATAATTATAACTTTCAAGTTAAGCGCATTAGTTCTTGCCGAACTAGTGGTAGCAGTAGAGAGCCTACGACATTCTGGTAGGTTTCTTTTTAACTCACATTGGTAGTTTGTCTCACTGGATAAATGTAATTGGATTTTTATAAAACAGTTGTAAACTAAACATTTATGTAAATATTTATTGTTTTATTCAACCTGAATGGAAATGATTTTCATGTGAACATTTTATTATTTGATTATGTTATAGATGAATTGATCATGAATGATCAATTCTTTAATGATGATCCCATGGATGGAAATTTATGTTGCAAACTGTTTCAGGTTTTAGAAACTGACAGAAAAGTTTTAAAGGCTCTCTTGATACATTCTGGGTGTATAGGGTGTATCATGACGGTCTGTGGCGATTGTCACAAGTGGATCCCAAGTTCAAGGCATGACACTTTTTCGGTGTGCTGCCTTTCATCATCAGCCAGCCTTTTAGCGAACCATGTAGTTTCAGAGATTCCTTGGTTGGTGGGAATCTGATGTGGTGACGAAGCCTCCGAACCGTGATTTGAAACCTTCATAGATGGCGATTGACTATCATTATTTCAATTAATTGCCATTGTCTTTTCAAGAAGATTATCATGAGGATTTTCCCTTGTCGCTGCTCGATTTCTTATCACATAAGTTCAGAAGGTTGTTATGCTTTACTTTTAACGGTGGTTTTTGACTTTTTGTTCAGAGTTCTCACAGACGACACCAAATGTTGATGCAGCAAAAATCCTTCTTGGACTCTGTATACTAACAATAATCTTCTTCTCCTTTACTTGATTGACTATTTAACCTGTGACCACAATTGGAAGGTAAAAGAGGTAAAAAGTTAGTGGTCCAACGAAAACTCTCCGATGTTTAAGTTATGGTTTTACTTTATAATATGAGAGAAAAAAAAAAAGTTGAGAATATAGACTTTTAATACCAGTGTTTCAAGATGCGTACCTGATTATTTATGGCCTCCTTTTATAGATATTCATGTCTTTTAAATTTAGAAAAATTATATATAATCTAAAAACAAGGATCTCGTCGTGCTAAAATTACGAAGATTTCATTTGATAAGCATTGATTTTTTAAATTTTGTAGGATTCTTAGCCCTTGTTGTAGAATGTATCTATTGGGCATAGAATTCTTATTTTGGAATAAGCTCCATTTGGAGAATACTTCTAATAAGCTAAGAACCTTTATTATGGAATAATCTAAAGAGAATTTAAAAAGGAAATGAATTCATGCTTGACACTTAACGATGAAGGGGTCTCAGAAGTCCTTACTTGAGACTTTTTTAATTGCTTAAGGTGAACTCTGGTGTTGCATGTCTGAGACCATTATCAGTTGTAACTAAGACCTTAACTGAGACCTTCACGAAAAGGTCTTAGGATGAAGTCCTAACACGAGGTCTTCTGAGTGACCTTAGGAGTTCTCGACTTTCATTACTTCTAGAGTCCTTTTTATCCTCTGGACAGTTCTTCTCGAGTCAAGCTAGGCTTTAGGACATTCTTCAGGTTCTCATATATTTCATTCTGGACTCGTGGTTTACTATGCTTTATATGTACATTGGGCTGTAAGCCCAACATAATTTAAAACGATAATACATATTTTAAATTTTCTGTTCTGAAGTGTATCAATCTATAGTGTTTAGTTATCTGCTCAAATTGATTTTTTCTAACTCAATAAAAAATACAAATTTTGTAAGTTGAACTAATTTAAGAAGCTTATGAAGACAAAATATATAAGTGATATATTTTATTAAGGTAATTGTATCTACACGGGGTTTCCTTAAATGTTTTTGATAGCAATTTTATATTATTGATTTATCCAAATCTAATGATTGAAATCTAAAATCAACAAAAAATATATATGTATAGTGGGTGGGTTCCTTAACTTAATTATTTAACTTAAAATAGTGATATCAATTTTGAGTTGTTAATGCATTCAAATTTAATGGTTAAAATTCAAAATCAACAAATATCATTTAATACTGACAATTCAGCATTTCTATCTACTCTTAAATTGTAAGCATTAATGGCTCAAAATTTATATCTCAATAAAAATCAAAAAAATTAAATTAAGGAACCTTGCCCATATGCAATATATAATTATTCTTATATATATATATATATATATATTCAGGAACTTGATTTGGGAATAATAATAATAATAATATATAATCATTGTTTTAGGTAGTTTTTTTCTAAATCCATCCTTGATTCAACAGTAATTTTGGTTTCAAAATCACACCATTTTAATTCTAAACATACATATATAGTATTGTAGTAATTTGAGAAATTAATGTTTTAAAAAAACTAATTATATTACCATTAGTCTCAGTATGGTAGACTAGTGTTTAATTACGTGGAAAGGTTTGTTGAATTTGCCCCATGCAAGCATTTATATATTAAAATACAAATAACCGTATTATTAATCCTATTTTTTCAATAATATTCTCCATATTTTCTATTCGTGTGAGTGTTTTGAGTTATTTGAATGTATGAAGCAAAAGAAACGGAAAGTTTAATTAGCTTAAGGTCCGAAAGATGAAGGGTATGTAATTATGTAAGTTGGAATACCCTTTGCCTTGCATTGGTACTTACATGTTAGGTATATATTTAAATAAAAATCTTTGAATATGTTTATCAAGATCGTAAATATAAATATATAAAACTATATAAGAAATTAAATGAGTAAAATAAGGAATATTGACTTAGTCATACAAAAAGCACACTAATTAACCACAGTTGTCTTGAAACTAAAGAGTATTTCTCTCGTATAGGTAGTGACAGATTTTATAAAGATCATCAAATCCGACTCTCGTGGCGATGCAATTCAATGCTTACAATCAATTTCTTCAATGGACACGATCTCAAAAATAAAAACATAAATCTTCATTGTCACAATTGCTAAAAACAGAATATTAAAAATATATAAATTCTAATAACTAATAGTATATTTGTATAACCAAATTCCCTTTATATAGTCTAAGATATCAAAATGAAATATTAAAAAAAAATTAAAACATAGGCAACTGACTTTACTTTTAATCTATATAATTGATAGAAAATATCAAACAATTCTTAAGAAATTAAGAGAATAGGATCTTCTTTCTCTTATGTAGGACGCATAGAAAATAAGGATAGTATAAATTAGGAAATTTTATTTCCCTCATATTTAGTTTTCTTGTTTCAATAGAATTTAGTTTTCTATTTCCTTATTTATTTAGTTTATATTAATTTTTGTTTATTAAGAATTACGAATTATGATTTACTTGAGATTAGATAATACAATTATAAATAAGCTTATGATTCCTTAGTTATATAATTCGAAACAAAGACTTCCAGTTTCCATCTGAAGATTCAATTATCAATTATTACTTTCAGCTGTACCAGAAGACTTTGAAACCAAGATTCCTTAGATCTTGAAGGTTTCAGTGTCGCATCGAAGAAATTTTCTAAGATTCATCAATATTCTGTTTCATGGTTTGATCGGTTCGATCTTTCTTGAGTAACGTTGAACAGCATTAGAAATAAAATATAAACAAAAAAAAAATCAAAGATAGAGCTTTGCATTTGTACTTTGTCATAAATTTTTGTTTCTTGAAGTTGAGTTGAATATCAGGCTCAATTTTTTTAAGGCCTCTGATTATTATTGTTCTATTATTTTGTTTTTGTGTTTTCTGTCTGATATACTCTATTATACCTTAATCATTATTCATCAATCAGAAAAAGGAATGGCTGTGTATTACAAGTTTAAGAGTGCAAGAGACTATGATTCAATCCCAATGGACGGTCCATTTATATCAGTTCTTACTTTGAAAGAAACAATTTTTTAATCAAAGAATTTCGGACGAGGCAATGTTAAATCCGAAAAATGCCTCTGTGTTAATTCATCGGGTTCCTGGACAGCCTCGCATGCCCGTTGTTACAAAGCAAGAGCCTAAAAACAGTGGCTTTCAGGGTGCTGATTCTTCTGCCTTAATACTCTAGCCTTGGACTCGCAGCCGAAAGTTCCTATCGTCTTGCCTCTGGAAGGGGAACGGGTGGACGTGGTATTTGTTTGGATAGAAAACAACCTCAGAGGGCTATGTATGTCACAGGTATAAGTTCCAGGGCATTTTATTAAGCACTGCCCTACAAATGGTGACCCAAAGTACAATGTAGAAAGATTTAAACATCCAATTGGAGTTCCGAAAGTTAAAGAAGATGAATTCTCTAATA
The DNA here is from genome assembly GCA_035584115.1 of Cedrela odorata. Taxonomy (NCBI): domain Eukaryota; kingdom Viridiplantae; phylum Streptophyta; class Magnoliopsida; order Sapindales; family Meliaceae; genus Cedrela; species Cedrela odorata. The sequence continues at coordinate 10,473 of JAXCLQ010043336.1, read as the reverse complement.
TATACATTGCTTGATTATGTTTTTCATCTTAAATGATAATACAAAATGTTTCCATATATACATGAGATAGGTTGGAGAGCAAGAAACTAAGCAAGTAATCTCCCTACACCTGTATGAAACTTGTAACATTCTTAGCCATAGGATCAAATTCTGTTACAAGAACAATGAAGGGCGATGAGGTTAAGGATGATCTTTGCAGTAGCTATTTTGGCAGGCATATTCATACAAATCTCCAACCCACTTCTTTGTCATCATTTCAGTTGAGTTGTAGCCTATTGTTGAGCTGTCTTCCAGGTCATTTACACAGGCCACATCAACAGAAGCTCTACCTTCTTGCATAGCTTCAACATCCTCCCTCAAGCTCAAGGTTCTTGAAAGAATTTTATACTTGTATCTAAAGTTATTAAATTTGCCATAAGGCAGAGCTTTTATCAAGCAATCTGCAATTTAATTTTTTGATCGTATGTACCTAATTTCAATTTCACCGAAACTCACTTTATCTCTAACAAAATAAAAATCAATTTCAATGTGCTTAGTCCTTGCATGGAAGACAGGATTCAAAGCCATTACTACAACACTTTGGCTATCACACCACACCACTGGAGTCTTTGTAGGCAAGACACCTAGTTCTTTCATGACATAGGAAATCCACGCAACTTTTGCACAAACAAGAGCTACTACTCTGTGTTCTGATTCAGCACTAGATCTATGTCGCAACTCCCTGTTTCTTTGAGCTCTATGACATCAGATTCTTACTAAGAAATACACAATAGTCACTAATAAACTTCTTGTCTCTATATCAGTATTGCTTGAATTCTGAAACTTTAAGCCATATTCAAAAGTTTCTTTCAAGTACTTGAGAACTCGTTTACAAGCAAACTAGTGTACTTGCATAAGATTTGCCATAAATTGGCTCAGTTTGTTTACAACAAAGGAGAGGTCAAGTCATATTATGTTGCATACTGCAGGCATGCAATAACACTTCTGTATCGAGTCTGATTTGTGAAGGGTGAACCACTATTTTTGTTGAGTTTTACCCATACACATAGTGGTTTGCTTACTCCCTTGAAAGTCTCTAAGTTTACCTTCCTAAGCAAATCATGTATGTATTTGGACGGTGAGACAAAGAGTAAATAACATGTTCTCTTGACTTCAATTCGTAAAAAGTAATGTAGATCACCTAGGTCTTTGAGTGAGAAACAATTGCTGAGCCTTTGAATCAAATCTTTAATCAGTCTATTATTGTTTCTAGTCACCATTATGTCATCCACATAAACTAATATAATTATAACATCTTCACCAAGTCTCTTGAAGAATAAGGAAATGTCAGATTTTAAAATCCTAAGATACTAGCTTTGTTCTTAGTTTATCAAACCAAGCCCTAAGGGCTTGCTTAAGTCCATAGAGAGCTTTCTTCAATTTACACACATGGTCAGGTCTGGTTTTATCATTCATTCCTTCTGGTTAGTTCATGTATACAGTCTTAGATAATTCATCATTCATATATGCATTATTCACATCTAATTGTTTAAGACTCCAATCAAAGGTAATTGCTAAGCTGAGCACTATCCTAACTATGGTTGCATTGACAATAGGGTTGTAGGTCTCAGTCAATGTTAGGAATTTGATGAAACCTTTTAGCAATCAATCTAGCTTTCAATTTTGACACACTTCCATCTGAGTTTTCTTTAACTTTGTACACCTATTTGTTCCCAACTATTTTCAGTTCCTGATTGTATGCACCAATGTCCAAGTTTCATTCTTAATCAATACATTATATTCCTCTTGTATAGCTTATTTCCATCTTGGATTTTTTAAGGCTCGTTTAGTGTCCGTTGGAACTGTTATGCTGTCAATGGTCAAGTAAGCTTTAGGCTTGAATATTCCTACTTTTGCTATAGTTATCGTAATGTGTGTTGGGATGTTTTTGTTTTGGAATTGAGTTTGTTCTGATGTTTAATATTGGTTTTGTTCACAAGTCAGATTTGGTATGTCTTCAGTGGAATTTATGTCATGTATATGTTGTGTAGATGATGAGTGAGTGGCATTACTTGAGATTAGAGATGAACTTGCTGGAGAGTAATGGCAGGTGCATCTTCATTTTCAGTACCTGTTGAGGGATAAAAACTAGAGATACAAGTGGAGGATAGAAACTAATTCAACAGGGGATGACTATCCTTGTTAGGATTTGATTCTATGTTTTTAAAGAGTTGATCATTTTCAAAGGAAATGATGACTTATTGAACTTAACAATGCTGGAAATGTACACTTTGCCTATATGGTAAAGGCAAAGGTAGCCCTTATGATATGCACTCTTTCTTAGAAACACACACTTGAAGGTGTAAAAATTCATTTTGTATATATTATAAGCTCTAAGAAAAGAGAAGCATTCACACCCGAAAACTTTAATCAATGATAGTTTAGGTTTAGTTTTATATAGTTTTTCATATGTAATCAATTTCTTTAAGGTAGGTGTGGAGGTTCTATTAATGAGGTAAGCTGTTACACTTAATGATTCCCATCAAAACCTTAAAGGTAAAAATGCCTGAGCCATCAAGGTCAAGCTTGTCTCTACTACATGCCTATGGTACCTCTTAGCTTTATCGTTTTGGTTATATATGTATAGGCATGAATATCTTAGGTGAATTCCTTTCATTTTAAGGAATTTTTCAAATGCTTTATACTCTAAAGCCATGTCATAGTAGAATGGCTTTATATGCTTATTAAAATATTTCTCAACTTGTGTTTTGAAGGTAATGAAGGTGGCTAAGGATTCTGATTTTCTAGTGAGTAGAAAAAGCCAAGAGAAATTGTTAAAATCATTAATGAACACAATATAGTATTTGTATCCTTGATTTGATAATAAGGGTGATCTGAGTGGATAAGTTCTAATGGTTTTATAGCTCTTTTCTCATTGTTTTTGAAATTGAATTTATGTAATTTACTTAATTAACAGGCATTGTAGAAATCAGGCAAGAGTTTTCCATTCATAATTGGAACTTTACAATCAGAAAGTGTTTGTTTAAAGGCTGTTACATATGGATATCCTAACTTTTTATGCTAAAGATTGAAGGTGTTTTTAGCCCAAAGATCATTTTTCTCAATGCCAGTGCTAGTTAATAACAAAGATAACATAGACTCGGGTTTCCTTAAACTAAATTGACTTAACCTAGACTCTATATCATTCCTTGATGCTTGAAAAGAAATAGGGTAATCCTGTCTGTAAAGCCTCTGTATGCCACTTCTCTTAGCATTATTCTCCCCTACCCTTTTTCCTTGACCAAAACAGACATCAATACAAAATAACACAATAACATTATTATCATGAACTAACTTTGAAATACTTATAAGGTTCTAGGTTATTTTAGGGTATGTAGTATATGTTTCAAGTGAATTGGCTTATCTAAGTGTGTGTAAGTTGAGTGAAGTGTTGCATGCCCAATATGTGAAATGTTAAGCTTTTCACCATTACCTACAACTAGTTGTTCAGTTCCATTTTATTTTGCAACTTGGTTCATGTTGGTGATGTTGTTGGTGATGTGGTTTATGGTACCATTGTTAAGAAACCATGAGGCATAGTAGGATTTTTAGAACAAGCCACATATGTCCCTTTTGTCCAAGCCTTGTTACTTGTTGTAAAGTGTAGTCACAATTGAACATGTGCCAGCAGTTGGAAGCAACATGTCCAATCTTGTTGTAGATCTGACAAGTTGGCTTTTTGGCTTTGTTTCCAAGTCTTCCTCTACCCCTACCTTGTGAGCCTTGCAATCCTTGGTTTCCTCCAAATGAGTTGGAATTGGTGTTCTGTGTACCAAGTTTGCTATTGGCATTCCAATTTCTTCTTTGATATCCACCAGCTTGAGCAAAGTTGGCTAAAGGATTAGACTGCAAAATAACATTGCTAAATGCAAAATTCTTCTCAATTTTATTTTCAAAACTGAGAAGCATTGTATACACAACCTGGAAATGTAGCTTTTCTACTCTAGAAGTGATATTGACAACTATAGGATTATATTATAATCCTAACCCTTCCATCAGGTATATAATAAGCTCATCATCTATCACCTCAGTCCCTGAAGCTCTTAAACTGTCAACTAAGCTTTTCATTCCATGATAATAGTCATTCATGGATATAGATTCTTTCTGGCTATTTTGAATCTGTGACCTAATTTGCATAGCTCTAGTAGTGTTTTAAGTTGAGAAAAGTTTTTCCAAAGTAGTCCATACTTCTCTCAAAGAATTACACTAAGTAGTGGATGCAAGAACACTCTCAGTCATTGAGGACATTAGCCACCCCATCAGCATCTAATCCTATTTCATCTAGATATGAAATTCTTAATTTTCTGTGGTTATAACATTTTTTTGATCAACTATTATGACATTCATGTATTTGGGAACATTTTTGCTCCATCGATAAAGCCTTGTAAGACATTTGCTCAAATACTTGGCAAGACTTGTGACCTCTACAACAAATAATTTGTGTTCGTGAGCTTTATGGGTGTGTTAAAAATGAAGGTGCCCTTTGTTTGTGTATTTGGAGTGACAGTGGTGCTTTAGAGTATGCTGCTATAGTTGCTTGCCATGCTCGAAAAGATCTGATACTAAGTTGAAGAAGATGAATTCTATAATATATATGCTGCTATATTATAGAACCCTGTATTTGTTTGTGTATTTGGAGTGACAGTGGTGCTTTAGAGTATGCTGCTATATTGCTTGATTATGTTTTTCATCTTAAATGATAATACAAGAATGTTTCCATATATAGTTGAGATAGATTGGAGAGCAAGAAACTAAGCAAGTAATCTCCCTACACCTCTATGAAACTTGTAACATTCTCAGCAGTAGCTGTTTTGGCAAGCATATTGGTACAAATCTCCAGCCCACTTCTTTGTCATCATTCCAGCAGAGTTGTACCCTGTTGTTGAGCTGTCTTCCAGGTCATTTACACAGGCCACATCAGCAGAAGCTCTGCCTTCTTGCACAGCTTCAACACCGAAGTCAATACTCATTGCAATCCGGATGGCTCATATGCTCTACCAAGTGGTGCAGCAGCTGTTTACAGGCCAAATGAAGCCGATTTTGAGAAAGAAATGGAGGGCTATCTTCAACACGTTCCATTGGTGATCTTCCATCCGAACTCCACTGCTCATTGTGCAAGGAAGTAATGAAAGATGCGGTATTAACAAGCAAATATTGTTTTAACAATTTTTGTGACAAATACATCAGGGATTACATTAAATCAAAAACAATGTGTGAATGTAGGGCAACAATTATTCTTGCAGATGATCTTCTTCATAATAAGACACTTAGGAATACAATAAATCGCATATTGGAGTCTGGTAACAGCGGCGCTGAGAATGCTGGAAGCACTTTTCAAGTTCAAGATATAGAATCTGCTAAGTGTCCGCCGCAGCCAAAGGTTCAATCTCCTATTATGTCTGCTGCATCAGAGGGACAGCAGAAGCCATCACCTGGAGACAGAGAAACTCCAATTGCAAAGGAGACTACAGTCGAGGGAAAGGCTGTGATTGGCACTCAGCAGTGTGTAAAAGTGCAGCCAGTTGAAAAGACGCCTGATGTGTCTGAAGCTTCAGAAAGAGAGTGTCCCGCTGACGGAGGAAGAAGAAATGGAGTGAATGATGGCTTCTGAGAAGACTGGAAAGGAAAAGAAAAAGAAGAAAGTTCACATGCCTTCGAATGACTTACAATGGAAAACCTCGAAGATCTTGCCTCTTGGCCCTTCAGCCTATAATCCGTACGGGACTGGAATTCAGCCTTGGATGGAGTACATGGCTAATTTAGCTGGAACCATGCCTTATATGGGTAGTGAAATGAGAACCTTAGAGATGCCATCTGGAGGTGTCATGATTCAGGACCCTATTGCCACACAAAGTTATGTGATGCCCGTTGTTCCGCATCAGAGGGGCCTAGCGAATTTCGGTATGGGAATGAATGTCCCGCCTCGCATTATGAGAAGAGAGAAATTTGAGGATCGAAGTGCTCATGTGAGGAGACAGCGTCAAAATGAAAGACGAGGTGACGGAGTTTTCTAGAGATCGAGAATACGGTAAGGAAGTAAGCAGCAGTGGCAATGTTTCTTCAATGAAATCTAAATCTGAATCTTTACCCAAGTTTCAAGTACAGACTCCACTACCACTACCACTACCACCGTATCTGTGAGATACTCTCCGGAGCCACTACCTCCACCACCACGCCCATCCAAAAGAAAGTCCAGCCACCATGACCATGATTATGACTACGTTTACGACCGTGCGAGGGAACACCACCGTCGCCATCATCGTTCAGATTCCTCATCAAAGCTTTGCTAATTCCATGAAGAAGCAACCGCCAACACCTGCAAGAAACGCAAGATGTCTTCTTCAGAAGCAGTCGGAAGAAGAAGGTTGTGCTTCTATTGTTGCCCATCACAAGGCATCATTCAATGGTTATTATGAAGATTACAAATTCTTCTTCTGACAAGGCAAGGGTGAAGCGTCATGGGGTTAGGCCGAGCAACTCCACACAAAATTTGGTTATATCATTGTAATTATATTTTTGTAGTTGGATTTATTTACAGTAATACTATTAATGTTTCATTAGATATTTAATAGTATTTACAGCTTAATTTAGAATTGTTTTATATATCTCATCTCAATCTTTTTAATTCCTTTCTTTCTATCTCAAATTCTCACTATTGTACGAAAATCATGAAAACAAAAGAATATTAAAAATTATAAGACATTTTTAGTATTCTATATGTTTGAATTTAATTGCTTTTCTTTTTGAAACATTTTGATTTTCAATATAATTATCTCAAGTGCAACTACATATAATTTTAATATTAGAATTTGAATTAATGCTTTAATTCATGGAAATTTTTTATTTTTCTTTTCTTTTATAAATTTTCTTAATTAGGTGTTTACATATTTGCGGTCCATGCCACCACCTAATTCTATAATAAAACATAGGGATTGTCTACAATATTTTACATCCAAAATTTTCAACTCTTACATTCATTGTTCCAAATTTTTTATTCATATTTCAAGTTTTTTTGTTATGTGTTACAAGTTTTTAATAAATCATTTCAACTTTTACGTTTTATATTTCAAGTTTTTTTTTTTTGTTATAAATTTTACGTTAATCGTTTTAAGTTTTTGTTTCATGATTCTATTTCATTAAAAAATGTATATTAACAGTTCCTTAAAACATAATATATTTTCAATTTGGGTAAACGATTTTCATATTCTATTGCTTCTTCTCTAGATAATTTATTTAATAAAATACAGATGGTCGGTTTTCACTTTTATTCATTTAAAATACTTTTTTAAGTATTTGAGCAATTTCAATACACTGTTTGGATATTCTATTTAAATTTTAGTTTCAAATTTCAAATTACTCTCTTTATACACTATTCAAATTTTCATTTCCATAATAGTACTTTCGACCCCACTCTTTCCTATTGTGGCTTTAGATGAAAGATCAATTCCAATATTGGTTGAAAATCTACGATCAATTGAGGGATGGAAAATAAGAGATGCTTGGTGCTTAATCATGGCATTAAGTTTATTTGTTAAGAGCAAAAGTCTTGATGAAAATATATCACTTGTTCCATGATTAAGTTCAACATCTCAATGGAAAAATAAACAAAAGAATAGAGAAAACCAAATTTCTTTCAAGTTGGTTTTCCCCAAAATGCAAACTTCTTGTTGGTAATCTTCTCTCTTTTTTAGCTTCTTTCTCCCTTTATGCCTTTCTTCTCTCAATTCCTTCCATTTATATGTTTTGAAGAATACCTCAAAAAATCAGCCAAAACTCTCCTTTGCTGATTAAAAGAAGAGTAAACTTTGTTATTTCCGTCATCGGGCGCCTAGGCGCTATCCTCTTGGGCACTTATAGGCAGTCAACAATTTTTTCGGTAGAAAAAAATTGTAGGAACGCCTAGGCGCTTAACTCTCTATTTTATGAGTTATTTTGTGCCTTATTTCTCCGTTTCAAAGCCAAGGTATTGTTTGTTGGGGCGCCTATGCGCTCTACTCTTTACTTCTTGTTGTTTTAATGCCCTTTTTGACAAGCAAATGGCTTATTAAAGTCATTTGATGTTCTCATTGATAAATTTTCCCAAAATCTGCAAAAACCTTTATCAGAGGTGTTAAGTTCTCTAATAAGCTAACTAAATATTAAAATGATGATATCCAAAATATTGATATAAAACCTGCTTATCAGGCATCTGAAATCAGAGGAGTTATTAAGTGATATTTTGTTAATTAACAAATAGTTGTTACAATATCAATTGATATTCATTTACTCACATGTAAGACTTATAACAAATTCACATAAATTCACCCGACCAAAAATTTATATTCTCGAAAAGGTCTTTCTTACAAATAAAAATAAGTCTTCTTTATACAATGGTGGCTAGATTTTATATTAAAAAAAAATATTAAAAATAATTAAAATATTTGCAACTTATATTTTATTATGTAGAATTAATGGCATATTCTAAAACTATGTAACCACCATAATAATGATTATTGAGTTTGTAACGTCCATAAAATATTAAGAATAATAAAATATAGTTTAGGTAAATAATTAAGCTTCTTCTCCAACAAAATCTATATGGATGTTACCTAAACTATTGTTTTATGCATTCAGCACATAGGCACACCTTAATTCTTTTGGAAATTATAAATTTTCGGGTTTCTTTAAAAGCCTTATAAAAAATGAATTTGAAAAAATATAAGAGGAAGAAAGAAAAATATTCTCATAAGAGAAGTTGTCTATTTCATGAAGTTATTTATAGTTGAAGTTAGCAACTTAAATAAGGTAAGTAGATCACCTAATTAAATTTATTTACTCACACAAATATTACAAGCTTAATATGGTAATAGAATATGAGCTAATATGGTAACATATTTCAACCTAATAGGGTAACATCCTCCCTCAAACTCAAGTTGGGAGAGAACATGTCATCTTAAGTTGGAAACCAAATTGTGATGACATCTAGGTGGATGTGCCTTTATGAAGATAATCGCAAGCTGATCAACGAAGGCAACATAAATCAACTAAACGATCCCTTGTAGTATATGAGATCACACAAAATGACAATCATTCTCTATATACTTTGTTCACTCATGGAAGGCGTCATTATGAGCAATATGCATGGCACTTGTATTGTCACAATGAAAAGATGAACCAAGAAATAAATAATATTCGTAGGTAGAACGACGATCTATAAGATCTTCCGCCAAATAAACAGTGGAGTAAGCACCACAGAAGTATGAGTAGAGAAGTGCGATCCTTAGACGATCAAAGAAACAAGGTTGAGTCATAGGCACTTGGAGCGATTGCTATGTTAATTCAGAGCTGAACTTTGAGAATTGAGCTAGAGAAGACAGTTTAAGACAATAGAGAGCCTTACAAAACTTTTCTAGGTGGCTGTTCAAAACTTTGAGGCAGTTGCATATATACTTCCTCAGCTAAATCACTGTTAAGAAAAAAAAATTTTAACATCCATTTCAAATATATGCCAACGTCATACAACTACGGCTCCAAATAAAAAAGGATCACTGGTAAGACGTGTCACAGGGGCAAAAGTATTGTTGTACTTTGAATCTGTGGAGTGTACTCAGAATTCTTTACGGTGCATTTAGTGAATTTTAAATGACGTGGCCAAAAGGTTATTATTCTGTTTGGGAAGTTAAATCTTCTTCTTCGATTTTCTGCTTTATGGGAAAACAGAGTATAAAACCAACTTTGGGAGGACAATTTCATTGGTATGCCATATGTGTTCTAGGAATCCAAATTCGACAGAGAAGAGCTTGTTGGAAAGCTGAGAGTCTCCTCTGTGTATCTGTAATCTTTTTTCATCTTAATAAAGCTTTCTTGATAGTGTTGATCTCGAGGATGTAGGCACACTGCCGAACCAAATAATTTTTGTTTTCTTCTTGGTTGATTGATTGTTTGTGTTGATTTGTTCTTGTCAAAGGAATACTGAGAGATTGATTTCTCGAGAAAGATCTTAACAAAATATTATAACGAGAACTTTCTCATGTTCTATGCATTCCTCAAAACTTCATCTGTCTTGGTTGCCCCTTTCGTGGGTTCTCCCTTTTTCAAGCAACATAATGCTAGAATTGACGACCGTTGAGAAAGACAAACACCTATTATGCCAGATATGTAGTTTGTGTCATTCAAAAGCAATATCTATAGGAAGAATAACATCATTAAAGGTAGGCAGAGTGAAAAACTGGAGGTGCAGACCTCATATGCAAAAAAAACTCTGTGGTGAGAATCGGTACGAAAAATTGAGAGATGTAGAAGACCTTTGCTAGAGCTCCGCCGTGGAAGGCAGCGGACAGTGGCTTGTGATGAACAGTTTGTTAGTTATATGCCCTAAATCCAATAGGGACAAAAATGTAATTGTACATTATTGTATTGATTAATAAAATTAACAATTTATTTATAAGTTTTGTC
>JAXCLQ010043325.1:0-21148 GCA_035584115.1 Cedrela odorata | reverse complement strand
CCAATTTATTAATCATAAACTAATTTACAATAATTTACAAAGTTATATATACATAAGGATGATGTCCCTAGACCGTACGATTGGTTCTAGGGCATATCTCCAACACAAACTTAGTTCTTTACCTAGTAAGTTAGGAGGCATACTTCTTTTGTGTATGGAAGAAGAGGGGGTAGACTACAGAGAGAATGGTCCATAATACAGAATAAAGGTTTCTTGGCGACAATACAATAGGATTATTTAGATTATATGACCTTATTTATGTTCTCATAGATGTACAATGCCATCATGATGTATAGTAGAAAATGATGTGTTGATTTGATTAAGTTTGAATCTTGGGAGAAATCGAACTAGTTTCTATTTTGGGGTAGTCCGAGTTAGTGTAAAGAAATTGGAAGTGTTTACATTTATATTCTATGGTTATTTCATTAAGAAATAATGTGGTCCTGAGGTAGAATAAGAAATGATGAAATACCGCACAAGTCTTTTATGTTAAAGTATAAACTTACTAAGTTGATTAAGAAAGCTAGACATTTGGGGTATGTATTTTTGGAACATCTGATACAGATATGGCAAGTAAATGGATAAGATTACTACAGTTAAATCTGCCGGATCGAGATTTTATAAATAATGATGAGTTAAGAAAGATTTTATGGCTGTGGCAGGATGACTTGGGCTGACCTTTTGAGAGAATCTCAAAATCATTATGCTATGCATTATCATAACAACTGGAATAGATAAGAGCTCTTAAATATGAGACGTAGCTGAGGGAGCTGGTCGAGTTTGAGGCGAGATTGAATTTGGACATCAGGAAACAGATGCTGATAAATGATACTTAGGGTTACCAAGATTTAATTCCCTATACCCAAAAATTGAAAGTACATACACCGCTGCAATAAGGATGGTGTAGAAAGACTGTGTTAGACAGTCTATAGTGATAATGGGAGAAGCTACTTTAGAGATAGATCTCGTTATGATTAAGATTCAAAATTTTTAAATACCATTTTAAAAATGGGTTGGTTATCGCAATATCAGATTTTAATGGATATGTGAGTTTAAAGGAAGTTAGTTAAAGAATTCCCTAGTTACAAATTTAGTTCTACTAGATGTATTTCCAGATAAGTTGCTTAGAATACCTCTAGAATGATATAAACCTTATGCCTAGAAATAACCTAATCTATATGCCTCTATATTGTATTACATTAGTAGAGCTCAAGGATCTCAATGTTTAGTTATAAGAATTGATCGATGAGGGTTTCATTAGACCTACCATTTTACCTTGGGTAAACCTGGCTATTTATAAGGAATAAAGACAGTACCTTCAAGGTTGTGTGTTGAATTCCCATCAGTGGAACAAAGAGATCATCAGGAATAGATACTTGATGCCTTGTATAGACTAATTCTTTGATCAGTTGCAAGTAGCAACTGTATTTTCTAAGATCGGTTTGAGATATGGGTGTTATTAGTTAAGGATTTGGGAGAATGATATTTATAAGACTTCCTTCAGAATAAGATGGGAGCATTGTGATTTTTTCTAGTATGATAAGTGTATTAATCAAGGGTATTAGTTTAGAAAAAGATTGAGAAACATATATGTTTTTCAGGTGATATTTCATAAGATACAAATTATAAGTAAAACCAAGTCTCAGTCTTATAACTTTAAGTCATGATATTGTGTAAGATTTGATATATATATATATATATTATAATGCAATAATTAAAAGAGTGTAGAATTGAAATTTTAATTGATATCCTTTCCATGAACATTATGATAATCATCAATGAGTTGGGATATGTAATGATGTTAATGAAATTTATCATTATTATTATTATTATTATTATCATTGGTGCAGTCTGGAAATATTAAGGGACACTATCAAGGACTAATTAATTGATATTAGTAGACATAGTTTTAATGATTGGATGATTTTCTTTTTCAAGTTATTTATGGTGAGTTGAATTAATTTTATGGATATATGAATGTGAATTCAGAGAGATCTATGAGATTGTTTTCAAGTATATGAGTTGTAGAGTATATTAACAAGTTGCAAAAATTTTAAAGTGGTATATATTCAATTACAGGTTGGTTTTATCTAAATTATAAGGAAGATTCTACCAAAATTTTTCTTGGCAAGATATTAATAAATTGTTTACTTGATTTATATTGTGGTAATATCAGCATTGATTTAAGAATGATTATAGAGATTAGTTGTAGGGACAGATGAAGTTCCTACATTTTAGTTCCATAAAGGTTTTACTTGTGTTAGAGATTATTGAAGGTACTTATAAAGGTTTTAAGTCGATAATATATATATATATATATATTCATAGTAAAAAAAAAAAAAAAATTGATGATGAAATTTGATTGTGAGTTGTTATATGAAGTTTGGGAAAGATTTAAGAAGTTGTAGAGGAAGCGTCTATATCATGCTATTCCTAATTGGTTATTTGTAGAGACATTCTATAATAGATTAACCTATTCAGTTCGGATTACCATAAGCATAGTTGCAAGAAGTGCTTTAATTGAGCAAACAAATAGAAGAGGCATATAAGTTGTTAAAGGAGATAGCTTATAATAATTATTAATAGTTAAATAAAAGAGGTATGCTAAAGAAAATTCGCAGTATGTATGATGTAAATGGCATGAGTATGATGAATGTCAATGTTGAGTCATTGGTAGAAATGTTTGATAAATTTGGTAATGTGAGTTTTATTCCTAATTTGAGGTATGAATGTTAGGGAGATGCTCACATGAGTCCTGATTGTATGCAAGCAGAACAAACTCAATTTGTTTCAAATTTTAATGGTTATCAACCGAATGGTTAATATTCCCAATGCATATAATCCAGTTTAGAGAAATCATCCAAACCTCCTTAGAAGAACAAGGTAATCAATTATATAGTATTGGACCTTTCCATTCCCCAGGTTGTTAGCCAAGGCAATCTAAAAAGAAAAAAAAGGCAGCCTTAAGTGATAGCAATTGAAAAGATAGTAAATACAACATCAAAGAAACTTTAGAGGTTGGAGTAAAATGGTGACCATATTGCAAATTCAAACAGAAATATGGAGATGCAATAGAGGTAGTTAACCAATTTCATTTAGTCTTGTAGATATGGGAAATTATCTAGCAAGATAGAAGTCAAATCTAAAAAGAACATTACAAGGCTGTCGCTTTGTGAAGTGGTAAGCAAACTTGGTGAGATAAGTGGTGAAATTGAGGTTAATGAGACTAAAATGAGTGGCAAAATAGTTCATGTTGTAAGAAAAGGAACAAATATCTCGGTAGCCGGGGTGGGAGACCTTAGAGGGTCGAGGGACGAATTTCTAATCAGTGTCCCGTGAGGTACACTGGGTTATAACACGGTAACTCAGTAGTCTAGGCTGGTTCGGCGGAAGTTGCTGGTAACCAGGTTAAGGGCCGGGGTGTTACATCCTGTGCATAAAATGGATTTTATAAATCGTGTCTTATACCCTTATTTAGATAAGTTTAAGACTAAAATAGTTATTATTATATTGGTGTATCCCCAAAATAATGAGGAAACATGCTAAATACTATAGAGTTAAATTTGAGATAGTGGAAATGGTTTGAGTTAATTAAGATTTTTGAAATAATTATCGAGCGCCATTTAAGGATTATTAATGAAGTGATAGATATTTTGAAATCATCTTATACTTTAGCATGTGTTTGAGTAGCATACATGCATTTGTTAGTACAAGTGAAGACTTTGTTATAACCTTAAGTTATGATAATTAAGTTGTATCCTTGGTTAAAGTGAGCTGTATGGAATAGTGAAATGTATATCCATGGTAGCCTAGCTGAATTAGAATTGCCATCAGAGTTGGCAATAAATCATAATGTGCTCCATGCTTCGAGATTAAAGAAGTACATGCTAAATCCTTAGCACATTTTAGAGACACCTCAAGAATTGATAAGAGATTATCTAAATTGTAAGATTTATCCAACGAGGAAAATTGATTGGCAATATCAAATTTTGAAGAGTAAGACCATTCTTAATATAAAAGATTTGTATGGAGGTATGCAAATATAGAGGGCATAAGTCAAGAATCTAGCATTTCGTACCACAACAATATTTATAGCTTATTTTATAAACATATCTGTTAAGTGAAATTTTGAGAGTAAAATTTTTCCAAGGAGGGTAGAATTGTTAAACCCTGTTTTTTCAAACTTAAGGATAATATGGTCAATTAATGATTTCTAAGTTTATTCATGCATATATATGGTTATTTGACACACAATTGAGGCTTAGGCGGGTTAAGCTAACTTATGGTATGTAAATTAAATGAATCAAGTAAGTTGAAATTGACATATACGGGGTTTCCGCATAATGCCCTACACTAAAGTAATTGGCGATCTCACTAGCCGACTAGCGAGCGGGGTTAAGGGGCAGCGCCCTTGCGGGGGTCAGGGAGCGGAGCCCCCAGGGAAAAATTTTTTATTATAAGTTTTATTTTGAGAAATTGGTAATTTCGCAGTAAGTACCGATATATGGGACTGAGAGTATTGATACATGTTCAAATGTATCAATACATTAAGGAGTGCAAATCGATACCCACTGAACAAATCAATACCTATGAAGAAAGGTATCAATACCTTGGAAGTCAAAGACTTAGGAAGAAATTTATGATCAACTAGATTGATACTTTTTGAGAAAAGTATTGATACATGGCAAAATAGAGAGTTCAAAAATAATTACAAGAAGGACCAGATAGATACCTTATTCAAAGGTATCGATACATTACAAAACAAAGAGTTTGAAAATATTTACAAGGTGAATCAGATCGATACCTTCATCAAAGGTATTGATATATGGGAAAAATGGGGATCGATACATGAGGACAAATGTATTGATACTTGGTATTTAAGACAATTCTAGAATCGTACTTTCATGAATAGATCGATACCTAATCCAAAGGGATCGATACCCAAGTCAAAAGTATCGATACATGACACAGATTTATACAAAATTCGACTGACAAATTACTCATTTCACCCACTTTTATAAATACTCGAGAGGGGAGGAAATCATTTCATTGTGTTTTCATTTGTTCATTTCTTTCTCTCCCTCTAAAAATACATTTCCCTCTTTATCTTACTTTAGTTTTCAAGATCTCTTCAAATCCTTGGTGGTTTTCACCCAAATTTCGTGGCTAAGTGACTACCCACTCTTCTTGCATCAATTTGATACCATTTTTGGCTGAGAAACAACAAGGAGAAACAGGAAATAAACTAGGGTTCCGAAGAAGAATTTGGGACTTTGCGTTCAAATGATAATGTGAGGTTCTTACAGACTTCAACGAGTTTCTGTTAAGTCCATTAACCTGAATGCTGCATGATTTTTGATATTTGAACATGTTATAAATCTAGGGTTACAGTTCACCCAAGAATTTACGTTGAATTTGCTTAAGAAATCTAACTTTCCGTAATGAATTGGTATAATTGGAAGTATATAGACATTATATATGTTTCGAATGATCATTTGGAATGGGCATAATTCGTTTTAGACATAAATGCTGAATTTGGAAAGTATACATTTCGTTTAAGGTGAAAATGTGAAATTTGGAAATGAAAATGGCCATGGGATTTCGATGATGGAAATCAGATAAATGATCTTAGTTAGTTAAGCCTTGAGAAATGTGCATGTGTCAACTAAAGGAATTTAACTCTATTATCCACACGTATTACATAAGATACATTTAAGTTAGATACTTGAAAAACGTGAGATTCATTATATATATATATATATTTATTTTTGTAAAATTAGGTTCTGAGAACTCAAGTGACGTGCCGAGTAGGTGCGATAAGACATAGTGAGAGTGTTTACCCTCTCCTAAGTAGTGAGTAAATTTATACATGCATAATTATGTAAATAGATTACTTGTGATATCTATATGTATGCATGTGTGTTGAATTGTTTAAAACAAAAATAGTTACTGTTGCTTTAGTTTGATTTTGGGTTGTTTTATATTATAGTTTGCAGTTAAATGTTTTATTTGATATACATACATATAATGGCTGGGGAAGCTAAATTTGGTTTATTTGTTTTTTGAACAATGTTTGAGAATGTTATGGCCCAGGAAGGCCAGGTTGTGATTTACATGAATACAAATTTTGATTTGATAATGAAATGTTTATAAATGTATGTATATAGGTGATGTGAGGTCATTAAAGCCGATTATTGATATATAGCTAGTGGGCCAGGTTATTTACTGTATATATAAGGCTGTAATCTATGGACGGACCTATAGGAGGCCGTGTAGGTTATTGGTGCGGCAGTGGGCCTGTATAAGCGAGGATAAGCCATGGTAAGTCCACTATGAGCCGTTGCACAACTGTGCGGTTATACAGAGACCCTATGGATAGTCCTAGGACTTGATAGAGATCTCTTGGATTTGATGGATACGACGATGACAATCACTTTATCACTAAGTAACTACTCGGGCCAACATCAGTGAGATGAACTTGTTTTATAAATATATGTTTTATATAAATTGAATGATTTTACAATGCATTGCATATGGTTTTAAGTATAACAAGCTCACTGATGGATTTCGACATTACCTCGGCTAGGGTAGCGGTCGAGATATTATGACCAACCTGTTATGGATGTTTTAAATAGATGCAGACCACCTTTATATTGTTCACAATTATTGGTTGTACATGAAAATGATTATATATGTACTTTGAGCATGTTAATAATGAAATCCCAATATCATGATTTAGAAATGTGTGTGCATGTATGTATGTCTATGTATGTATGCGTTTACTCACTGAGTATAGTTGTATACTCACTCCTCACAAATTCAGTTTTTAGATTAAACGCTTTAGTCCTAGCTAGGATTGTGATAGCAATTGAGAGCACACGATGCTCTTGGTAGGTTTTCTTATCTTGATTCACAACTATAGTTCAAGTCTACTAGATTTGTATTTTAAATGAATATGTATTTTCCTGGGAATATGTAGTTATTTTGGATTTGTTTTATTTTGAATCTAGAGGGAGAAATTGTAAAACTTATTATTTTGTTCAACCTATATGTAATGTTTTAAATTGTGCATGTTATTGATGAATTGATCATGAAGATCAATTCTTTGATGGTGATAATCTCCTGAATGAGAATTCAAATTATAAACTATTTTCGGGTTTTGGATGTTTATAGGGAAGCTTTACAGGCTCTCTTGATACATTTTGGGTACAGGGTGTATCATAATGGTATGTGGCGATTGTCACAAAAGGACTCCAAGGTTGGGGCGTGACAATATCTCATACGATGTCTTGGGAATTGCTTTTTGAAGGAGTCCTATTCAAGATGTAAATTGCGGTATATAGGTCATATCCCTAAAGATATGTAGATAAGTCTATGAAGCTCATCATGGATCGTACCATATCTAATAAAATACGATTTCTTCTTTCAAATACACTATTATGCTGTGGTGTATAAGGAGGTGTAAGCTGAGAAAGTATATTATTAATTTTAAGAAATTCTAGAAATTCAGTACTTAAATATTCACTTCCATGATCAAATCATAGAATTTTAATATTCTTTCCTGTTTGTTTCTATACTTCAGCTCTAAATTCTTTAAACTTTTCAAAGGATTCAAATAAGTAAAAATAACCATACCGTGAGTGATCATCGATAAAGTTTATGAAGTATGAGAAACCGCCTATGGCCATTTCACTAAATAGACCACATACATCAGTATGTATCTATTCAAGAACTTCATCGACTCTTTTCTTTTGTCCAACAAAGGGCGATTTGGTCATCTTTCCTTGAAGATAGGATTCATAAGTTGGTTGTGGTTCAGAACTCAATAGACTTATCAATCCATTGTTACCTATCTTTTTAATCATTTTATCTCCAATATGACATAATCTAAGATGCCATATAAGTTTTGAATTAATTTTATTTCTAGATCATTTCTTATTAATAGTATTAGTCATATTAATTTCATTAGTCTCAAGAACATATAAACTATATACATTCAAGCTAGTGCCAATCCATTTATTTCTCAAATAAATACAACATTTACATCAATTAGACATAAAATGTAACCCTATTTACACAACTGATTGACAGATAAAATGTTTTTACTAGTAGTATCAAAATACATAGTTTTGTATAATACAAAAACATGACCCGAAGATAAAATAATTCTGCATGTTCCTAAGCAAAGGTAGCAACTGTTGCTCCATTTGCCATCTTCAGTGTCACTGCATTCTCCTCCAGTAACTGCTTACTATGAAGGTTCTATAACGACATACAAATATGAAAAGAAACAACTGAATCAATTATCTAGCTATATAATTCTGAAATAACGCTTAATTCGATTTTAATAACATAACATGAAAACGTACCTTGCGCCTTCTTCTATCTTAAACTCTCTATATAAAGAGGATAGTTCCTCTTTTAATGCTTGAGCTTTTTACAATGATGACACTCATCAATGGCTTAACTATTGACAACTCGTTTGCCTTTGTCCTTCTTTTTGGAGAATTTTCTTTTGGGTCTAACCTTGGAGGACTTCTTGCTTTTCCTCTTTGATGTCTTACCATAAGACACCATAGCAAGAACAGTCTCCTTCCTTTCCTTTAAAGACTCTCTTATGAAATGAAACAATTTCATTCATAAGTTTAGGAAGAGTATGTTCTAGTTTGTTTATGTAATAATTGGTAACAAACTAGTCAAAGCTAGATGAGAGTGACCGGATGATCAAATCCATTTGTAACGTAAAGTCTATAGAAAACTCCAAAGATTTTAACTGACCTATGAGGTTAATCATCTTTATAAGATAAGACTCTAAAGGTACTCCCAAATTAAGCCTCATACCAAATAAAGCAGTGGACAACTCACACTGCCTACAGTTGGAACTCTCTCCAAACATTTCCAACAAGGAAAGATAGACCGTTGAGGCATCCCGCAAGTCATTACTCATAGACGCTAGCATATACGATCTAACTTTGAGATTATCGTCATTTAATTTCTGGAAGTCTCATTCTCCTCTGGTGAAGCCTCCTATGAAAGGGACTTGGGCGTACGCCCCTATAGGACATAGCCAATCCATTCATATTCTAGAACAATTCTAAGATTCTAATACCAAACCTTAAAGTTAGGTCCGGTAAGCCTATGAGTGTCAAGAATCTTAAGAAGAAGGTTAAGCATTATTCGTTCATTTGAAAAGCGATGATAATCGAAAAATGAAATACGTATATATCAAACTATTTATGTAACGCCAGCAATTTTAAAATTTTGTAACTGTAGCACCTGCAGTATATAAAAAATTTAATCCAATAATTTGATATTATTTGATTAATTAAAATTTCATATAACTTGTAATTTTTGGATAAATAATTGAATTTTAGACTCAAAATTGTGTTATTTGTTTAGGTCTAAAATTAATGTTATAAAATTGAGTTATAAATGAATTTTAAATTAAGAAAATAGTGTTTGGATTAATTTTGGAATTAATTGTAAAGATTCTGAAACATTAAAGGTTATTTTAGAAATTTTAAAAAAGGACTAAAATGAAAGTTTTTAAAAGTTTTAAATTATATTTATAATATTAAAAAGAATAGGGGGCCTAATTGATATTTTGTATCCTATCATATATCTCATTTTGCCCATCTTCTTCCCATTCCAGTAGCCATTCAGCTATTTCATTTTCAAAGAAACATAACCTTACTTTCTCCTTTCCTTCTCAATATAACCATTCGGCTATATTGAAGTTGGAAATATAGTATTGGATTGATTTAGCATTGATTGAAGTGTTTATGGAAAAAAATTGGTGTGTTTTTCTCTCGGATGAACAGTGATTTTGAAGATTACTACAATAACTTTGATCTTTACAATAATTGTTTACACAGTAATTTTAATCTACATAGTAACTACTTTGCATAGTAAATCTGGTATAAACAGTGCCTTAGCTTGAGCACTCTAGTATGAACAGTATTATATTACAGTAATTCTGCATGAAATTGTGCTACAGTATTTAAACAAAAACCGTATTTGTTTACTTCGACGAAAATATGTAAATTTAGGATAGTCGGAAACATGAATTAGTATAAGTTAGTAATGAAAATTCATTGTTGAAAATCGGATAAATGACATAATTAGTTAAACTTAGCGATATGGATAAAACTAAAGAATTTTAGACACTAATTTACCAAATATCGCATTTAAAATATTTATATTAATTTATTGAATTGTAGAAGACATGATTTAAATATTTGCGGTATTAGGCTACGAGAATCCAAGAGAAAGATCAAGTTAGGTAGAAGGATTATTAATGAGAGTGATTACCCTCCCGTTGTTGTAAGTAAATCGTGCATGTATGTTTACTATCTTTGAAATAATATGATATCTGAGTATCTGTTTGAAAATAATATGAAAGTTATGGATTTTGAATGATTTATATGCGGATATTAAATTCATGAAATGATTGTTGGAAAATGATATCGATGTGTGAATGTTTTTGAATGAAAATAATTTTATGGCTCTAGTCATTAGTTAATGTTTATTTTGACTTGGCTGGGTCTTGTGTCAAAGTGGGACTTGCAAGCTATTCAGAATTCTGTTTAACGCGCAATGCGCATTTCTATTAAACGTGTAATGTACGTTTCTGTTATAATGGATATAAAAATGTCTGCTTTAAGTGGAAAACATGATCACGTTCTGAATCCGGGGTCATCGTGGGTATAGGTGACACTAACAGACTGAGCCATTCTGTAAATGTTTGAAATATGAATGAATTCCTATGTAAATTAATAGTTTGAAAATTCATTGATCTGTTTATGCAAATAAAATTGCTTTGAAAAGGAAATAAATATAAAAGGTTTGAAAATGTATTGATCTATTTGAGTATTTATGTTCTGTATCACATCAACATATGAAAAACTTGCATGGTTTAGTTACTAGATGTTATCTCACTCTTTATTGTAAAAATTTTATTTTTTAGAGAATAGTACATAAAAGTGACAAAGGATGCGTGCAAGGTTAGTAAAGTATAGATAAAAATCTTGGTTATATGTGTAATTAATAAAGTAATTATGAGTTTGAGAACTAGTTATATAGATAACTTTTTGTACGTGTAAGGAATTTAAAAATTGTAGACATTTAAGAATTATGTAATAGTAACACTCTTTGTATTAAATGATGTAGCATTATGTAATAATGATTGATTGAATAAGTATGAGAATGGAGTGTTGCAATTTAGTTCTGGACTTTAAACCAAATAGTACTCCCACTACCTTAATTATATCCCCCACTATTTTGTTGAGAAAACTGTAATCAAATTATAGGTTTTTTTGGATGATCATATTCTTATCAAACTCACAAAACCTCACCAAATAGTTATTGGTTAAGCAAGCCCAATCAATCAGAAATTCATTTATGTTTGTAACTCTTTACAAGACATGATCAATCTTCCTCTACGAAAAGACACCTCGCCTAACAGTTATTGGTGCCTCAACTTAGTTAGGCTAGACCTAAAGCCTTTTCTTGAATAGTAATGAAATCAAACCCCTCACCTAACAGTTATTAGAAACGAAATACCCCTTATCAAGATACAAGTCAGATAGACTACGACACTCCGTAAGAGCCCTCACCTAATAGTTATTGGATTACCCTATCTAAGATGCTTATAACCTACTGACTGGAAGGATTAAACCTAATATTAAAAGAGGAATATTTTCTCTTAAGGTCTTATTTAATAAATTAATATATTAATTTATTGGAGAAAGACATCAATTGATACAATATCAATTTGTCGATTTATGTTCATATAATTACTTCTATTAGAATTATATTAATTCTAGTTGAATCAAAATCAATTAGAATCTCTATTTAATTCAATTTTAATTCGAAGTATTATTTTTTGTCCAATTGAAACAATTTCAAACCCGAAAAATTTTAATTTCAACAAATTAAATTTTCAATAACAGAAAATATACTATTTAAAATAGTAATTGAGAAAGTTGTGGCTAAAGGAAAGTTATAATATTTGGAGATTATATAAGAATGAAGAAAAAATAAAAAATAAATAGTTACGGAGAGAAAAACAATGTGTGTCTCATCTAGATCGATCCTCTCTCTTGCTAAGTATCGACCTGTGGCTTACCTAGATGTTATGACTCATCATAAGTATCGATTCGTTTCATTGAGGTATCGATCCAATCGACTCTTCAACAATAAGTGTCGATCATTTCTCTAAAGGGATCGATACTTTTAAACATAATGATACATATTCTACATAATCGATATGTTGTTGAAAGTATCAATCCTTTCAGCTAGTAAGTATCGATTCATTTCACAAACGTATCGATACTCACTAAACTAGAATGATCCGTAAATGTTTTCATCTAGAAAGTATCAATCCGTTTCACAAACGTATCGATACTCACTAAGACAGAATGATCAGTAGCTCATTCTTTAGGCAAATAATGGATTATTTTTAATGTTTACAATAAACTCATTTAACCATTCTCTACCAAATCAATTCTAAGTTATTCTAAATGTTCCTAAAACATACGTAAAACAACTTCATTCATTTTCAAACACATGACAACATTTATTAATCCAATTAACAACATCAATTATTGTGTTTTTAACATAAAATTATCACAAAACATTTTTCAATAATTTCATCTACATGATCACAAAATTAACCTTTTGATCAAATCAAATTCAACAAACCCATTCTCTTAAATATACCCAATGTTTTCATACACATGTTAACACAAAATTTAATCAAATTAACATATTGTATTAACACATATACATGCTCAAAAACATAACAAATCATATTCACATGCTTTCAAATATATTTTTATTTTCAAAAGCCACAACCAACACTTATATGAACAGAATCAACACCCATCACATATTTTCTTAAAACATACATACATACACATGTCATATGGCTTTGATATCACTTGAAGAGAGTGTTGGATGCGGCGTGACGCACAGGATCGATTCCTAAGCCCGTGACCACCGCACAGTGGGGAATCACAATTGTTACACAGATTGTGTAGAAAGCTCCCAAAGGACCAAGACATTTACATATACATATTTGAAAATTTTAAGATTTCCAAAAAAAATATATATATATAAGTAACAATATATCTCTCTAAAGCATACTTGATGCTAATAAGTTGATTAAGCCTAACTTCTTAGATTAGTATTGAAACCTAAGAATTGTTCTTAGGCAAGAGAAGAAGATCTATGTCATGGAATAAAGTGTTCTGCTAGAACCTGTAGTAAATGCAACATAAGATGAATACGTGCTCAGGTGAAGCATAATGATGATGACAAGTTGGTAGTATGTGTGATGCTGGGCTCAATGTCATTAGAGTTGCAAAAGCAACATAAGTCTATGGATGCTATTGCAATTATAATGCATATCAAGAAGTTGTTTGATGCATATGCTCGCACTAAATGATATGAGGTATCTAAGACTCTTCTTCGATCCATGATAAAAGATAGCCATCAATTAATAACCATATTCTGAAGACGATTAGCTACATTTGTAAACCTTATTCTTTGAACATAGAGTTAAATAGTCATTGTATGACTTTCATTTTCGCACATGCATTATTCATGATTAATGGACACATTATTGAAGCTTAATTGAGCTTAAGTTAGCTCAGGACATGAGATTGAGTATATTAAATATTATGAGTTTAACATAAATTGGGTTTTTGTATGTCACCCTATGTTTATGCATACAACAATCTCGTTACCTTCATAAAAACGAGTAGAGTCAAGGGGCAGCACCCTTGTAGAAGATTGAGGGCGGAGCCCTCGAAAGGTAAACAAAATTAGTGAAGAGAAAACACAGATTGATACATTCAACACAGAACCGATACCTATAAAGAAATAATCGATACTTTACAAAGAACCAGACTTGGGAAGAAATTACAAGTCGACCAGATCGATGCCTTCATAAAAGGTATCGATACATTACAAGATAGAGAGTTCAAAAATAATTACAAGTTGAACCAGATCGATACCTTCATCAGAGGTATCAATACATGGTTAGTTAGAAAGTTCAAAAATATTTACAAATTGAACCAGATTAATACCTTGATTAAAGGTATTAATACATTGCAAAAGGATTGATACATAAAGTCAAATGTATCAATATTTGGTATCGAAGAAATTTTCAGAATCAAATTTTAATGAATGTATTGATACCCAAGCCAAAAGGTATCGATACATTAGGCTAATATGAGTTAAAATTCGACAGGTAGTTTAAGAATTTTTGAGATTTTTTAAAGACATTTTGGTCTTTTTACCCAATTATGTATATACCCATAAAGGGGATTAACTCCTTAGTGTTTCTACATTCTTATTTCTCTCCCTCTCTCTCTAGAAAATGTTTCTCTCTCTATCTCTCTATATCTCTTTATCTTTCGAGATTTTTTCATTTTCATGACTTATTCTTATAAGTTTTTGTTGCCAAGTGATTAGCCATCCTTTCCTCTTCGATTTGGTACCAATTTGGATTGGAAGCAGTAAGAGGAAGCAAGAAAGGAAAGCTAGGGTTTCAAAGAGATTTGGGAATTTTCTGTTTATTTGGCAATTAAAGGTTTTTGCAAACTTCTACATGTTATCAATAAGTTCATTAACTCATTAGAAGTTCAATTTTGAGATTATGAACATGTTGGAACTTAGCAGTTACTATTCCCTCATATTTTTATTGATTTCACATAAGAAATGTTAGATTGCGATATATTGCAGTAATTGGAAGTATATGATGATTATATATGTGTTGGATATTATTTGGAATGTGTATATCCATTTTAGATGAAAATGTGAAATTGGAATAAGTCGGTCATGAGATTTTATTGTTGAAAATCGGATAAATAACCTCTATTAGTCAAGTCTCGAGAAATATGTCATATGTCAATTAAAGGACTTTAGCCACATTTTTCACGAGCATAGCATTTAGTGCATTTAAGTTTAATCATTTAAACCATGAAATTCATTATTATATTCATGTGTGGTATTAGGCTTTGAAAACCCAGAAGAAGGACTTAGTAGACGTGAGGACCATTAGTGGAAGTGGTTACCCTCCCCTTGTTATGAGTAAATTTATTCATACATTAATATATAAATATATGTGTGTTATACATATATGTATACTTGTGTGATAGACAAGCAAATTTTCTTGTTAAAAGGAAATTTGAAATGAAATTGATTTTATGTGTTTTACTTTGATATTGGGATAAAAAGTTTATTTGGTCTGATGTTAACAATTTAATTGATATACATGCTAAAATGGTGTTAGAGACATGATTTGATTTACATGATTGTATCATTGATTTGAACTTGAATTGAATTATGCATGTATATTGGTGATGAGGCCGTTAGGTCAAATATTGTTATATGGCTAATATTCCTGCTGTATAGCTAGTGGGCCTATTTATTTAATGTACCTACAGGGAGTTAGCCTATGGACAGACCTATTAAAAGGCTACATAGGTGAGTGGAGTTATAGTGAGACCAGTATAAGTGAGAATGTCCATGGCAAGCCTATTTTGTACCGAGCATGGTTGTGCAGTTATCAATACCTCATAGAAAGTTCTATTAGCTTGATAGGAATATTTAGATTTGACGGATATGACAAGGACAGTCACTTGTGTCACCAAATTACTACTTGAGGCCAACATCAATGAGATGGGCATATATTTTTTAATAAATGCATATTTTACAAAAAATAAATAATTTTATAAAGTTTACGAAATAGTTTTCTATTTGATAAGAATTTATTGTAGATGGTCTTATACATAAAAGACTCACTAATGGTTTCGAAGTTACCTCGGCCAAGGTAGCAGTCGAAAAAGTATGGCCAGCCAAGTTTTGTTATTTAAACTGTATGTAAACCTATAGATTATTTTCTAGTTTATTTGATTAAATGAATATATATACTTTTTAATATATTATTAAAGTAAATCACAATATTTGAAAATTTGAAAATGCGTGTGCATGTATATATATATGTGTGTATTTTATTTACTTACTGAGTATAGTTGTATACTCACCCTTCATCCATTTCAGCTTTTAGGTTAGGCGCATTAGTAATCATCAAGCTAGTGGTAGCCGTTAAGAGCCTTTGACGCTCTGGTTAGATTTTATCTCTGACTCACATCTGTATTGTCCCATTGGATAGATTTATTTACAAATTTTAATATATTTGTAAGTTCAATGTTTATACAATTACTTATGTATGTTCAACCTTAATTATTATGTGTTTTGAATGTTTTGATCATGAATTGATCTATGTTTGATAATGATCCTATGGATGGAAGTTATTGTTTTATAACTGTGGATACAGTTTGGTTTTTATGATAAAAGAAAGCTTTATAGGCTCTCTTGATATATTCTAGGTATATAAGGTATATCATGAGGGTTTGTGGTGGTTGTCACGGGTGGACTTCAGGTTTGGGGCGTGACAACATTGAAAAATTAGTTAATCTTGATTTCATCATGGACCACTACTTATATATTGATCTTGTATTGCATTGCAATTACTACCAAAGTTATATTCTCAGTTTATTATGAATTTCCATATGAATAAGATGGATGCTACGCTTTATAAATTGCTTAATATGTTAAGGCTTACTGAGAAAGACTTAAAACAACAGTAGAGTTATGCAATGTTTATGAGTAGCTTTAAAAGGCTTAATAAAGGCCATAAGAAAAGTTAGAAGAGTAAGGCCCAAAAAGCCAACACTCATAAGTCCAATGGTGGTGTAACAAAGAAGAAAGATAAGGACACGTTTTTCTTCTATGGCAAGGATAGGCATTAGAAGATGAATTATGCAAAATAGCTAGAGGACTTGAAGAAAAAAAAACAAGGGATTGCTTCCACCTCAAGTATATTTATGATTGAGGTTAATCTTAATGATAACAAATCTTTTACTTAAGTATTACATACTGGTTGTAGTTCTTACATATGTAATAATATACAAAACCTTAACAAGAGTAGAAGACTTCATAGAGATAAAGTGGACCTACGAGTAGAAAATAGAGCAAAAGTTGCTCCTTTAGCTGTAAGAAGTTATTTTCTGTCATTATCAAGTGTATTAGTTTTAGAAGTAGTATTTTTTTTATATTCTGGTACTTAGTGAAAATATTATCTATGTATCTTGTTTAGATAAGAAATTATTTAATTTTATAATAAAGAACAATAGTTGATCATTTTCATTTAATAATATTTGTTATGGTATTGTATCTTTGAGCAATGGATTATATGCTCTTGAATTAAATAAAATTATTCTCAATATAAACGAACAAAATAGTCTAAAAGAGTCATACCTTTGGAATTATAGACTTTGTCATATAAATGAAATAAGACTTACAAAATTGCATAAAGAGAGTTGCTTGAACTCCTTTGATTATGAATCATATGCAACTTATGAATCCTGTTTAATTGATAAATTGGTCAAATTGCCCTTTGTTGGTGTATATGCCTTAGAAACCAATCATATTATAGGTTTCTCGGCATTTAATTTGTAATTAGATATTTATTATTTTTAATAAATAAAAGAATTGTTCTTGATTCACATTTGTATACTGTTTCAACTATTTATATATGCTGTAAATCATTTATGAATGTGATAAGTCCAAATAAGACATTTAAAGTAAATGTTCTTATTAGAACCGTTTTCGACGAAAATAATATTATTTGGGCAATAATATTGCATAGTAGGCACATTGAATGCTTCCGAAAGGATATCAAAAAGTTGATATAAGTTAGGATGACGATGATAGCCACGTCACTAGGCATTATTGTGGATTCATGGTTAGAGAATCGTTTATCGTACATAACCAAAATAACGTCAAATCACATGGAATATCATAATGTCAATGATTAATTGTTTGGTCATATTAGTGTATGATGTAATCCTTTGACCCGAGACATCGTGGTTTAATCCGGTATGGACGCGCATGGTTCATATGGTGTATACGTGCGAGGCTGGTCATGTCACGTACAATAAACCAGTTTGGTCATGCGTTGTTTGTACGCAAAAATGAATGATGGTCAAGATGGGATCCGTTAACAGGAAAGCCTTATAAACTCTCTTAATACATTTTAGGTATATAGGGTGTATCATAAGGGTCTGTGGCAATTGTCACGGGTGAATCCCATGTTCAGGCTTGACATATACACTTATGTATAATCACTATCTAACAATATCGTAAATGTTTTCAACATTTCTAATTACAATTATATATATAACTGCTACTGTATAGTAAATATTTTTAGTATTACCATTCCACAAGAGGTAGCAATATTTGAATAAACAAATAAATACAGACACAAATCATTAGCAAAACCAAATAAAAAAAATAAATTCTTTACTTTAACATTACATTCATATAAAGAAAAGTTAAATGAAGCAAAATAAAAGAGAAAGGTAGAAAGATAAAAGTTAACAACTCTCTTCGTCAATCTTTAGAAATATAATATATTTATATATAATAAAAGTATATTTAGTTATGATATGTTGTAACTAAATATACTTTCTTAGACAAATTTCTAATTTGAAAGTGGATAGGGAAAGCCTTATTCCCTGCCCAAAATAGTAACAGAGCTAAAGTTAGAGTCGTATCTCGTACCCGTCGAGATTTCTGCCAACCTTATATCAAGCCTTGTACACATTATAGTGTACATGAGAATTTCAAACACATTAAAGCATGGAACTTTTGCCATTTTCTCACACTCATGTGGAGTCCTTGGGCACATGTTAAGGCTAAAGGTTTGTCATTATGATATAAAAAGTATCCATGAGTTTACAATTAGCCATGTTGAATCTTTCAATTTTTTTTTAATGTAAAGATCTTATGACAAAGCTAGAGTTTTTATTTTTTTTATAATTTTATATTTTTTATTTTAATGATCCCTTTATATTTAAAATCCTGAAATATAAGTTGCTTCGCCAATTTCTTTCATTTCAAAATTTGAGAATAACAATTTTTTTTTATGATTTTGACAAACTTTTTACTATTTCCAACCAATTAAATATCATATATAATATATATATATATACGTAAAGATAATATAATTAAATTTTCTTCAAACCTTTTAACATACACAAAATGGTCTTCTTCCATCATCCAAAAATTATATGAAACTATAGCCTAATGAAATTTAATATACCTTTATCTAGAATATTGTTTTAGCCCATATATCGATCTTTTGAGTTTAAAAACTTTGTGCTCTAAGCCATCGGCAACATATTCTTATGGTTGTTCCACATATATTTCTTCTTCTAGTCTCAATTAAGAGAAGCAACATACTCCTAAGGTTGTTCCATATATATTTCTTCTTCTAATTCTCAGTTGAAAGAAGTTGTTTTTACATCCATTTGATATAATTCAAGGTCCATATCTGAATCGATGACTAAAATTAGTCGAATGAAAGCAATCCATTATACAGGTGAGAATGTTTCTTCATTTAAGTTTTAATTCATAAAATTTAATCTTCTACCAACTTCTCTAATGTAAGAAAATTCAGTTATTATTCCATCATATCATTTACTAATGAATATATACCCTTGGTAATGTTCAAAATATCTTATAAAGATACATTTCTTTCCTCTTGTCCCTAAAATTTCAAATTATGGGACTGATCGTGAAATGTAAGCTGCCAACCCTCAGGGTGGCATGTAAGTTAGGTAAGCTTTTCTACCTGTCCATCATATACCTAATCATTTCCAACAATGTTCTATTCATTATTCCACTACACTGTTGAGTTGCTTAGTTTGGATGAAGTTAATTGTTTTGAATATCTTTCTTGTTTACAAATTCTTGAATTTCTCACAAAGATATTTATCTACTTAGTTTATTTTAAAAATTTTGATTCTTTTGCACATTGATTCTCAACTAAATTTATATATAATCTAATGCTCTAATTTATGAAGATCAAATAGACATGACAATATTGTGTGAAGTCGTCAATGAATGTAATAAAATAAAAGGCTTCAAATCTAGCCTTTACACTCGTTAGTCCACAAATGCACGACATGATTAAATGTTATAGAACTTATGCTCTAGTTCATCAGTCCACTAATATATGACATGATTAAATGCTATAGAACTTCTGCTCTAGTTTCTTTGTTAAATAGTTTTCAATGCTTTTCCAGTTAAGCAATTTTCAAATATAGACATTCCTATTTTAATGAGTGAATCCAATAGGCCGTCTCTTACTAATTTAATTATTATTTCTTGCCTAATATGTCCTATTCTAGCATGCCAAACATTAATGTCAACATCAATATTATTGGAAGATGTAATTAATGAAAAATAACTATATTATTAGAACCAACTAATTAAGTGTGATGAATTTAAAAAAGAGTAAAGAATAAGTCTCATACAATCACCATGGAAATGTAAATGATAACCTAATTACTTAAAAAAACAAAAATTGAAACTAAGTTTAGTTAGATCTCTAGTGCATATAAGACATAATAAAAGA
Source organism: Cedrela odorata (assembly GCA_035584115.1). NCBI lineage: Eukaryota > Viridiplantae > Streptophyta > Magnoliopsida > Sapindales > Meliaceae > Cedrela > Cedrela odorata. Next base: position 657 of record JAXCLQ010043325.1, on the reverse strand, counting down.
GGAAAATTTAGCACATACATCTATTTTGTTCTCGAAATTATCCGACAATACTTTACATAAGCTCCTCACTCTCTTCCTTCATTTTTGGTAGCTCTTGGGTCTACAATCCACATAGGTGAGAATCAGTTATAAAAAGAAAGCTAGTCACATAACTGCAATGTAAAAAACATGGAGTTGAATTGTACGTTTTTGATTTAGTATATTCATGACTGAGGTCGCCCATTTTGCCACAGTTATAACAAATCATTTTAGTCTTGTCCTTTTTGCGAGCACGCTTACCCCTCTTCATTTTTTTCAGAATTAGACTTCCATTAATTAGGATTAGGTTCATTTCCCTTTGGAAAATATTTTTCATCTCCTTTGTATCTAAAGCTTGTAACTTCGCTAATTTGGAACATAGGAATGTGGTTTTCTAATAAACTGATTTGATTTCAGTTAGAAAATGCTTTAATCAGTATATTAAATTGTTCATAACATGTATAAGAAGTGTTCCTTGATGCTTGTTTGAATGTTTTATGATTGAGTGAAAGATGTTGGAGATATGCCCTAGAACCAATCGTGTCATACGGTCTAGGGATACCATCTTTATGTATATATAATTTTGTAAATGATTGTAAATTAGTTTATGATTAATAAAATGGCATCTATATCATTTTG
>JAXCLQ010043314.1:0-21149 GCA_035584115.1 Cedrela odorata | reverse complement strand
GTTAATTTGATTAATGTATATATATTATATTAATAATGTATTAATGTATTAATATATATGTGTGTATTAATGTAATGTATATATTTGATCACGAATGCAAACAGCCGACCTAATTAATCATAACTCATCTTCTTGCATTAATTTCTTTGTGATGAGTTGTAAATGCAAGTGGGTTGATTCATGCAAGGTGGCGTTAGTAGAGAAAGAGTCAGTTATCAAATTGGATTTGATATAAAATGCAAAGGCTTAAGTGTTAAGCCTTTGTGTATAAAAAAAATATAAAATAAGAACCAACAGCATACAGATGCTACCTTCTGTGTTTTGAGAAACCAGGAGCTTCTTCTTCTTCTTCTTCAACTAAGAGCAGTTTAGTGAAACAAAGCTTTGTGTGGTGTTTTGGTTGTGAACCAGAACAAGAACAAGAACAAGAAGAGAAAGGAAGAGAAAGGCTAGAGAGAGAGTAAGGTTGGTAAGCTTGGTGAAGCTTAAACCAAAGCTTAAAAATCCCAACAAAGCCAAAACCGACATCGTCAACACTGACGTGTGTAGAAACCCAAGGAAGCAAGCCAGTTACTATTTCAGATTGCACAACAAAGAAGTAAGAATCTTATCTTTGTTTTTGTTTTGGGAACAGAGCATGATTTTTGAAACTCGAAACATGCATGTGTGCATGTCAAGATCGATTGGGAGCCTATTCCGTAGGTTTATGAAGATAGCCATAGCTCCCCTGCGGCAGTTGCGCGCCCAGAAGTTCGTTTTGTACGTCACGCTTCCGTTGCTCATGGAAACAGAGCATACTCAAGCCCACTATTCCGTTCACCACTATGGTTATTATGAGGTCTTAGTCATGCCTTTTAGGCTAACTAATGCACCCGCAGTCTTTATGGATTTGATAAATAGGGTATTTTAACCTTATCTAGACAAGTTTGTTATAGTCTTTATTGATGATATTTTAGTTTATTTTAGTAGCAGTAATGATCATGAGAAGCATTTAAGAATAGTATTGCAGACAATGCATGGAAAGCAATTATATGCTAAATTTTCCAAATGTGAATTCCGAATGGACAGGGTGCATTCCTCAGTCATGTGGTATCGAAAGAGGGCATTTTATAGATCCAAAGAAGATTGAAGCAGTGGTTGCATGGGAAAGACCCACCAATGTTACTAAAGTTAGAAGTTTCCTTGGTTTGGCAGGTTATTATCGGCGTTTTATGAAAGGTTTTTCCATGATCGACTCTCCACTGTCAAAATTAACAAGGAAGCATGCTAAGTTTGAATGGAATAATAATGCGAGAAAACTTTTCAAGAACTTAAACTCAAATTAACAACAACACCAGTTCTTGCCTTGCCATCAAGGTCGAAAAATTTTATGGTTTATAGTGATGCTTCAAGAAAAGGTTTAGGTTGTGTATTGATGCAAAATGGAAAAGTGATAGCTTATGCCTCTCGGCAGTTAAAACAGGATGAACAAAATTACCCTACTCATGATTTAGAATTGGCAGCAGAGGTGTTGCCTTAAAAATATGGAGACATTATTTGTTTGAAGAACAATGCATTATCTATACGAATCATAAGAGTTTAAAGTATTTAATGAATCAAAAACAGTTGAATTTGAGGCAAACGAAATGGTTAGAATTGATTAAGGACTATAATTGTGTAATAGATTATCATCCAGGCAAGGCTAATGTAGTGGCTGATGCACTTAACAGCAAATCATCTAGTTTGATTGCTCATATGCAAGTAATTCAAACAGCATTGCAAGAGGAAGTAAGAGCCTTGCCGATACAATTGATGATGGATGGAAACAATCTTCTTATAGCTCAATTGAAAGTCAAACCAATTCATCTTGATCAAATACAAGAAACACAGCAGAATGATCCAATGATAATAAAGCTTAAGCAACAAGTGAAAGAAGGTGTGAGGACTGATTTTTAGCTAAAAGATGATGAGGTTGTTGTGAAGGATAACAAATTATGTGTACCTTAAGATAAAAACATCAGAAGATGATATTAGAAGAAGCTCACAGTGCACCATATGTTTTTCATTCTGGAAGTGTCAAAATGTATAGAACCTTAAAAGAACATTATTGGTGGCAAGGTATGAAGCGAGACATAGTTGAGTTCGTTTCTAAATGCTTGGTATGTCAGCAGATTAAAGCCGAGTATTAGAAACTGTAACTCTTACAATTTTAAAAAAATTTGTAACTGTAATATCTACAGTATTTAGAAAATTTAATCGAAAAATTTGATGTTATTTAATTAATTAAAATTTTATATAGCTTAGAAGTTTGGATAAATAATTGAATTTTGGACTTAGAATGGTGTTATTTATCTAGGTCCAAATTTAAATTCATAAAATTAGGTTATAATTAGAATTTTTTGGATTAAGAATGAATTAATTTTGTTAGGACTAAAATAAAAGTTTTTCAAAATTTTAAATTATTTTTATAATTTTAAAAAGAATAGGGGCTAATTGATATTTTACATACCAAAATAAAACAGTGTTAGTCATCTTCTTCCCCATTCCAGTGGCCATTCGTCCCCTTTTTTTTTCAAAGAAATAGAAGTTTGGTCTTCTATTCTTTCTCAAATTCCGATCAAATTACTCCGAATTCGAGCGGTTTTCTTTTAAACTCTAGTTACCGGTAAGCATTATAACCTTATTAGAAGCTTGGTTTTTAGATTTTTAGCATTAATTTAATTGGAGTTACTCTTTATCTGTCCAAATTAAACTTAATTTTGCATAGTAAATATTAGATTGAGTTAAATTAGAGTAGGAAATGTAGTATTAGGTTGAATTTGCACTACAGTGTTTTTGAATGTGCTACAATAACTTCGATCTGCACAGTAACTGTTTACAAAGTACCTTTAATCTGCACAATAACTATTTGAACAGTAAATCTAATATTAACAGTACCTAGCTACAGTAACTCCTGCATGAACAGTCTTTTTGCTATAGTCAATCCAGCAGGAATAACATTTTACAACAGTATTTAGATCAATACTGTAATTGTTTGCTTAGGCGAAAATGTGTAAATTTATAATAGTCGAAAATGAGATTTAGAATAAATTATCCATAAAAATTCATTATTGAAAATATGGAGAATGACATTAGTTAGTTAAATTTAGTTAAATGCATTAGAGTAAGAAATTTAATCATATTTTCCACGAAAGTTGCATTTAGTGCAATTATATTAATTATTTAAATAGTAGAATTTATAAGTTACACATGTGTGATATTAAGTTATGATGATCCAAGAGAAGGACTGAGTAGGCGCGAGGGTTGTTAGTGGAAGTGGTTACCTCTCTTTGTAGTAAGTAAATCGTGCATGTATTTTTAATGCTTTTGAAATAATATGATATCTGAGTATGTGTTTGAAAATAATATGAAAATTAAGGATTTTGAATGTTTTATATACTGATAACAAATTCATGAAATGATTGTTGAAAATGATGTCGATGTGTGAATGTTTATGAATAAAAATAATTTTATGGCTCTAGCTGTTAGTTAATGTTTATTCTGAATTGGCCGGGTTTCGTGTAAAAAATGGGATTTGCGAGTTATTCGGAATTATGTTTAACGTGCTATGCACATTTCTGTTATGTTCAAAATGGAAAGAATGTCCGCTTTAAGTAAAATGCGTGATCATGTTTTGAATACAGGTCACCGTAGGTGCAGGTGACACTAACTGACTAGACCATTCTAAAAATGGTTGTACTATAAATTCGCTTATGTATAATTGAAAAGTTTGAAAATGCTTTGATCTGTTTAGGTATATATATTCTGTACCACATCGACAGGTGCAAACTTGCATGTTTTACTTACTGAGATTATATCTCACCATTTATTATAAAAATTTTATTTTTTAGAGATTAGTACGTAGAAGTGACAGAGGACGCAAGCAAGGTTAGTTAGACGTAAATGAAAATTTTGGTTATATGTGTACTTAATAGACAATTAAGAATCATGTAATAATAATACTCTTCGTACGAAATAATATAGCATTATGTAATCATGATTGATTAAATGAGTATCAGAGCCAAGATTTGAGGTTCTGTAGACTCTAAGTGATTAAATAATGATTTAAGGTTTGTAGATATTAGGAATGACTAAAAAATTTGAGTAGATAGACACTCAGATTAATAGGGAAATTAAGGTTTGAAATTCAAAAAATCGATAAGAAAATATAATTATGACAATGAGGGATAGAGAAGAAAGTATTAATATGTGTGAATATAGTATCATTGCCTGTAAAGAAAGTGTCGATACATATGAAGAAAGAATTAATACTTTGTAAGTAAGAGAATTCAAAATTATTTACGAACTCGCCCAATCAATACCTTAAGGAAAATAGATCGATACATAAAGGTAAATGTATCAATGATTGGTGTCAAATAAATTTTCAGAACCAAAATTTTAATGAATGGGTTAATACTAGGGCTTAAAAAGTGTCGATACATTGCAAATCAGAACTCATGTCATGATTTTATAGACTTAGGGTTAGTTAAATAAATAAAAATGCTAAGCAAATTTTTAGTTAGTGTACTTTTAACTTTGGTATATCTATGATAATTTCATAGAGCTTATTTTATTTGATCTTGGTTTGTAAATATGGTAAGGACGAAATATGATCGATGGACTGGTATAAGTAAAAGTGAAAATTGTACGATTAGTGGAGCCCTTATAAAGGAGTTGTTAAATTTGTACATGGTTAGAAAGAGAGCAAAACTAGCAAGAATTATTCTCAGTCATTCCCATATCGAACCAAGTCTATAGGCAATCGAGGAAGTGAAAAAGAAAGCCCTCGTAGGAATATGGGTGTATAAAAAGGGTGTGAATTGTAATAAATTATTGGTGAGACATTTGTATTGGAAGAGGAGGTATTACAACACCTATAACACGGATAGGTGTTAGGTGAAGATATTAAGGGAATTTTTTGGGAAAACTAGTTCAAGTGAGAAAAAAAATAGCAATGAAGGATCGAGAAGATTGAATCCTTAACCGAATTGCATGGGTGAATTCTTTGAACCCAAGACTGTTAAAATTAAAAATAGAAAAATAGTTTAAAAAATAATAATAAATAATAAAGTTAGAACTTTAGAATTTGAAACCCAAGATTATTAAAGTAATGAAGATATAATTTTAATATGTACAAGTGTAATTTGATTGCTATTTCATTTAAATTGGTATTAATGTTTAGATAATGTTAGAAAAGTTTATGAAGTAACGTATATTTTGAAAGACTGAACGGCCGTTGCAGAGTTAAAACAGGCGTTCCATAAAGTATACTTATAATTTCATTGGACAATAAGTTTGTTGAAAATGTTATTTTTAATTTCATGAAAATTAAACAAATAAGCATGGTATCTTATTCCCTATAGTGTAATAATAAGATGTGAAATTATTTAATATTATTTATATAGTAGACTAGTCTGAATCCTTATTGTTTAATTAAGATGATGTGTTGATTTGATAAAGTTTAAATCTCGGCAAAATCAGACTAGTTTCGATTATAGGTAGGCAGAGTTTGTGTGAAGGAAATTGGGAGTGTAAACTGTTTTGTTCCATAATCATTTTGCTAAGATATAATGTTGTCTTATTGTAGACCTAGAGATGATGAAATAATGTGAGATGTGAAGTTAGACCTAATTTTGGTTATATAGCTGATAGGAGAAAAAAAAAATGAGAGGTAATAATAATACAGTTAGTGAAGACATAAGACAATGTTAGATAGGTAGCAAAGCTTAAGAGAAATTTCATTTCATTTAGATTACTAGATAAATCAAAATCTAGTTTTATGGCTGAAATGAGATTTTAAGGGTTTCTTTTGTGGTTTGTTATAATTAATTATAGTATGTGATTTTCCTTAGAAGGTATCTCTTTTGTGTTTAGTTATAGTTTCTTTTAACTGGGGGAGCATTGAGTGTGAAGTCATATTGTGATATTAATCATATGAATTGTAAAGTGCAAAGTTTGAATTTTTATTAGCTATTAATTTCAATTAGTTGGCTAATTTATGGTCCCTTATAAGTGGCCCTGTTTGGAATAAATTGTATTTCATAATGTAATATAGTGACTGAGATGTCGAGACAATTAAGTTGTTAATTAGAGGAATTTGGGTAAGGTTAAGAATATGATTAGTGGCATAAATTCAATGGAAAATTTTTAGTGAAGATAAAAAGTTGAGTATGATAGAAGAATATTAGTAAGTTGAGATAAGTTTTTAAATTCAAGAGTTAGAATGCAGACTTGCAATTTATGCCATTGATACTCTACTATAAACATAACAAGGTGTGGCAAATTATTAAATAATTTTTGATTTGTTTTAAGTATAAAGTGCGAAAAATTGGTTGTTAGTACATTTTATTGGAAAGTTATATAGTGAATGTTGAGATGTTTTTCTTGTAGACATATTGGGGCTATTTTGAGTTGGTACTTTTCTTGTTTCGGGTGTAAGAAATAAGGAAATATAATTAAGGAGTGTCCAACTAGAAGAGTAGGTAGTAAAGATAGCACAAGGGAAAGTTAAAATAAAAGGCAAAAGGTACAGGAATGAGTTTACACTCTAACTAAGCAAGATGCATAGGCGTCCAATGAAGTGGTAACATGTATAATAGTTCTCTTTAACCCAAAAGGTTAAAGTATTTGATTCTGGAGTTACACATTCATTTGTGGCTTGTACTTTTATTTGTTCTTCTGATGAAATACGTTATGGATAAAATATAGTTACAAAATATATTTACAAAGATTGAGAGATTAGTTTTGAAGATAAGAATATTATAGTTGATTTATCGCCATTGGAGATGCATGATTTTGATATTATTTTGGGAACATATTGGTTGGCCGCCTATCATACGGTAGTGAATTGTTTTACTAAGGTAGTAATGGTTAACATTTCGAGCCAATCAAAATTTACTTTCAGTGGGAAACGATTTGTGATAGGTCAAGGGTTGTTTACGGTGATTAAGGCCACAAAATTACTAGGAAAATGGGTGTAAAGGGTTTTTTAGCTTATGTGATTATCGGAGAGTAAATCAAGCCACAAAAAGAAAAAACATTTTATTGTAAATGAGATGGTAAAAATAATGAAATAACAGAAGAAGTTGATTGAGGATATTGCTCGCAATAGTAGTGCTCTAACAAATTGTTATTTGATTTGTTCTTTTTGGGGGAAACATAATAAAATTTCTTTCAAAAATATTGATGCATATCTTAGGCGAGAAGTGAGATCTTAGAATAAAAAGATTTTTCATTAACTAGTAGGAGACACAAATGGAAATGGAATTAGTGAATGAATCTAAATAAAATGTATAAAAGGATTAAGTATGATGTTGAGGCTTGTAATTGGGTTATGAAATATATTTCTCCTTTCTCAAATAATTTTGTAATTATTTATGACTTATAAAACGTTAAGAAAAGGTTTAAAATTATTATTTCGAGTTTATTTAAGTATTAAAAAGGAAATTTATGATTTTTGTGAAATAAATTATCTTGGGTTATATTATCAAGTGGCTTTTGACATAAGATTATTTATGAATTTAGTTTGTAAATAAGAATATAGCACAATTCTTATTTATTCTTATAAGAAACGATAATAAATAAGAACTTTATTTTACGAGATTTATAAGAATTGATTACTAAGAATTTTAATTCATTGATTAAGAGTGGAGCCTAAATGGTAAATATGTGAGGTTAACATAGAAGTTTATTTTAGGCTCTTTTATAAGAAGATTTTTTGAGGAGATTGGAGAAGTATTATGAACAAAAAAAGAAATTTAAGATCATAAATGTAATGAAATTTTATTTCTGGATAAAGGCCAAAGGTATTTAAGAAATACAATAATTTTCTTTAAGGTGTAAAATAGATGTTTTAGATTGCATTAAATTTACAAATATTTGAAACATTTGCTAACATGTTATACATAAAAAGGAATACATAATTTCCTAAGTTAAGAATTTATAGTTATCTATTTTATTCAATAAATTTTCAATGATTAAGGAGTACGATTAGGATTCCACAAGTATAAGATATGTTTATCTCTATGATACTTGGAATGCAAAGTTCATAATTGAAAATATATATATATATATATATCAAACACAATTTATGAAAAAAGATTAATTGGTGAGTTATTTAAGATATTTCAATTGAGAATTTATTTAATTAATTATTTATTAATTTGGCTAAATTACCATACATTTCAAATGGTAGTGGTAATTCCAATGAGTTTAATCAAGTGCACCAATTTAATTACTTACATGGTGGTGATTTCATAAGATGGTAATTATAGGTAAATACAATGAATACTAGCTGAATTATAAGTGATGAATAAGATACTTATCAAATTTCGATGACGAAATTTTTGTAAGGAGGGGAGAATTGTAACGCCCCAATTTTTAAAATAATTTGTAACTGTAGCATCTGCAGTATTTAGAAAACTTAATTGAATAATTTGGTATTATTTGATTAATTACAATTTCATATAGCTTAAAATTTTTCGTAAATGATTGAATTTTGAACTTAGAATGGTGTTATTTATTTAGGTCCAAATCTAAATTCATAAAATTAGGTTATAATTAGATTTTTTTGGGATTAAAGATGAATTAATTTTTAATTTTGTTGGGACTAAAATGAAATTTTTTCAAAATTTTAAATTATTTTTATAATTTTAAAAAGAATAGGGAGCTAATTGATATTTTACATACCAAAATAAAATAATTTTGGTTATCTTCTTCCGCATTCCAGTAGCCATTCATCCCTTTCTTTTTCAAAGAAACAAAAGCTTAGTTTTCCCTTCTTTTTCAAATTCCGGTCAAATTACTCTAAATTCGAGCGGTTTTCTTTCAAACTTCAGTTACCAGTAAACTTTATAACCTATTAGAAGCTTGATTTTTAGATTTTTAGCATTATTTTAATCGAAGTTACTGTTTATCCATCCAAATTAAACTTAATTTTGCGTAGTAAATATTAGATTGAGTTAAATTATAATAAGAAATGTAGTATTGGTTGAATTTGCATTGATTGAAGTGTTTGTGGAAAGAAATTATGATGTTTTGCTCTCAAATAAATAGCATTTTTAAAAGTGCTACAGTAATTTTTTGAATATACTATAGTAACTAACTACAGTACTTTTGTATGAACAGTCTTTTTGCTACAATCAATCCGGCAAGAACAATATTTTACTATAGTATTTAGATCAATGTCGTAATTGTTTGCTTAGGCAAAAACTGTGTAAATTTATGATAGTTGAAAATGAGATTTAGAATAAAATAGCCATAAAAATTCATTATTGAAAATATGGAGAATGACATTAGTTAGTTAAATTTAGTTAAATGCATTAAAGTAAGGAATTTAGTCATATTTTCCACGAAAGTTACATTTTGTGAAATTATATTGATTATTTAAATAGTAGAATTCATGAGTTACACATGTGTGATGTTAGGTTATGATGATCCAAGAGAAAGACTAAGTAGGTGCGAGGGTTGTTAGTGGAAGTAGTTACCCTCCTTTTGTAGTAAATAAATCATATATGTATTTTTAATGCTTTTGAAATAATATGATATCTGAGCATGTGTTTGAAAATAATATAAAAATTGAGGATTTTGAATGTTTTATATGCTGATATCAAATTCATGAAATGATTGTTGAAAATGATGTTGATGTGCGAATGTTTATGAATGAAAATAATTTTATAGCTCTAGTCGTTAGTTAATATTTATTCTGAATTGGCCAAGTCTCATGTCAAAAATGGGATTTGCGAACTATTCAGAATTCTGTTTAACGTGCTATGCACATTTCTGTTATATTCAAAATGGAAAGAATGTCCGCTTTAAACAAAATACATGATTACATTCTGAATCTAAGTCACCGTGGGTGCAGGTGACACTAACTGAGTAAGCCATTTTGAAAATGATTGTACTACAAATTCGTTTATGCATAATGGAAAAGTTTGAAAATGCTTTGATCTATTTAAGTATGTATATTCTGTACCGCATTGACATGTGTAAACTTGCATGATTTACTTACTAAGATTATATCTCACCTTTTATTGTAAAAATTTTATTTTTCAAATAATAGTACGTAGAAGTGATAAAGGACGCATGCAAGGTTAATTTGACGTAAATGAAAATTTTGGTTATATGTGTACTTAATAGACAATTAAGAATCATGTAATAATAATACTCTTTGTACGAAATAATATAGCATTATGTAATCATGATTGGTTAAATGAGTATGGAATGGGGTGTTACAGAAACCTTCAAGCAAGAGGAACCCTCTTCCAATTTCTCAATGGAAGTGAGAGGATATAGCTATGGATTTTGTTACAGGTTTGCCACGGACTCGGTCTGGTCATGACAGTATATGGGTGATTATAGATCGTCTGACCAAATCAGCTCACTTCTTGCCAGTCAAAAAGACATTTTCTATGGAAAAGCTGGCTAAGCTTTATGTGAAAGAAGTTGTCAGATTGCATGGTGCACCAGCAACAATTGTTTCTAATAGGGATCCAAGGTTTACATCAAGATTTTGGCCAAGTTTGCATAATGCTATAAGGACTAAAATTCAATTCAATACTGCATTCCATCTCTAGACAAATGGACAGTCTAAGCGAACAATACAGATTCTAGAGGATATGCTCAGATCTTGTGTCATGGAATTTCAAAGAAATTAGGATGAACATTTACCTTTGACAGAATTTGCATACAACAACAGTTATCAGTCCAGTATTGACATTGCACCGTACGAAGCCTTATATAGAAGAAAGTGTAGGACTCCGTTATGTTGGGATGATGCAAATGAAAGGAAGCTATTGGGTCTGAAACTTATGATGAAAATAGTAGAAAAAATGAAAGTAATCCGGGAAAATAATAAGACTGTACAGGATAGACAAAAGAATTATGCTGATAATCGAAGGAAAGATTTGGAGTTCGAAATCAGGGATATGGTATTCTTGAAGGTGACTCATTGGAAACGACTAATCTGATTTGGCAAACGAGGCAAGTTCAGTCCTCGATATGTACAGCCATATCAGATTATTGAAAGGATTGGCCTTGTTGCATATAGATTTGATTTACCGGATGAGCTATTTCAGATTCATAATGTCTTTCAAGTGTCGATGCTTAAGAAGTATGTGTATGATCCCTCTTATATTTTGAAGGATATGCCTGTGTATATTGAAGAAAATTTGACTTATAAAGAGCAACCAGTGGAAATATTAGACAAAAGAGATCAAGTTTTGAGGACTAAGACCATTCCACTTGTAAAAGTTCTATGGAGGAATCAATCATATGAGGAAGCTACATGGGAAAAAGAAAAAGATATGCAAACTCAATATCCTCACCTGTTCAACGTAACTGGTAAGTAAATTTCGAGGACGAAATTTTTATAAGTAGGGTATATTGTAACATTCGCAATTTTTATGGTTGTACGAAATTGAAAATTTAGAGATTTATAAAGGGTAAATTGGTAAAAATATTAAGGATAAATTTGGACTCTCATATGAAGTGTTTTGTAATGGAAATATTATGGAAAGATGGATTAAAATGATTGAATTGAAAATTTTAGAACTTGATTGTAATGTTTTGAGAAGTTGAAGGACTAGAAGGATAATACCTAATTAAATATATTTATAAAGCATAAAACAAAAATAAAACTCTTCAGTTTTTCATTTTGCTTCCTCTCTACCCGTAGCTCCTCCTTACTCTTATCTCTTGGAAAATTTCGCCCTTATCCATAGAAATCAAAAATAATCTCTAAGATTTCAAGCTTCTTTCTAATCAAGGTTAGCATCTTCAACATCTATAGCTTTTTTTCATGATTTTATTGAGAAATTAGGTTAAGAAACATGGTAAATCTGAAATATCAATTACCTAGCATGATTTTGTGTTGATTTGTGTTTAATTTGTTAAGATTAAAATAGGATTTGGAAGCATGGACAAGGGAAGAAAAAGAGATGCAAAAATAATGGATTAAGCTTGCTGGACAGGGGTCCATTCTTGTATTTTTTGGTTTGAGATTGATGAGTTTGTATTTTTATAATTTTTTTCCCTAGGAAATATACATTTAAACAAAAATTTTTGTGGTCGAATCAACCCAATCGGAAAAGTAGAAAAATAGATATAAATTTGTGAAGTTGGCTGATCTATGGGAATCCTTGTTATAGTGTAGGCTCAGAAATTTGAATTAATCTTCACGATTTTGTTCTTGATGTTTATATAATTTATTTTTCCCTTAAATTAGACTTTTCTATAGAATTTATCCAATTGGAATTACCTCAAAATAAGTTACCAAAATAAAGTTATGAATTTTCAAAGTTAGGATGTTAACATGGAATTCAAACTAGGCTTTAATATTTCAAAGAATTGTTGGGAATGGATGATTGATTATTATGGATTATCGTGGTGTATGAATGTGTGATTATTTACTAATATTTAATGATGTTTGAGCATATATAAAAAGCAATAGAATAGAATTGAGTAATAGAAGAAAAAAAAGAAAAAAGAAAAGTATGAATTGTGGAAGAAAAAAAAATGAAATGGGAATATGGAAGGGATTTAGGCATTCTAAGTCATTTGAGCATATATCTTATGATGTGAAGTAATTGTGACTAATATATATATATATATATGGATTGTGTAGATATATCTCGAGTGCGCGAGGAACTAGACGACGTGGATCGCAAGACATAAAATTCGACGATCACTATGAGTATACAATTTACGTGATATATTTTAATTAATTATGTTTATGAACCTTGAATTAATTCTTTACATTTATGTATTGATTTATAAGATGAAAGCATTTTATGGATATGAACATGATTTACGATTTTTAGTTATGAAGATATTCTCAATCATAGTTTGAGCAAATATATGATTTGTTAATAATTCTTGTGATTTATTCATATGGTTTACATATATATGATTTACAAGAGTGTGTTTATGGATGAGTTTTTTTTTATTTATGGAAACCTATGATTTCGGCTCCACCGAACTTTTTGTGTAAAAGTATTCTCGAATTGGAATATGGGAGCTGTGTGCTACACCTTTGTGGTGAGAGCCACCTTTAGAGTCCCTTATTTTGTTGATTCAAGTATGGGAGCTGCGTGCTACACCTTCGTGGTGAGAGCCACCTCTAGAGTTCCTTATTCTATTTGTTGGATTAGTAGCTGTGTGCTATGCCTTCTTAGCGAGAGCCACCTCTAGAGTCCCTATCCAATACATTAGCCCAAAGAGGTGTATCATACTATACATATGCCTTTAGGGCATGTTTATGGAGTTATTGGCCTTTGAGGCTGACTACTAATATGCCATTTTTTTTATAGATTTCCACGGTTAATTCATGGATAGAAATTATACATGATAGTAAGGGGAGCCTAAGACATGGTACATGGATGGATTATTATGAAATTATTCTGCATGATTCTATGACTAATGTTTTTTTTATTATTATGATAAATACTTTTCATCTATATGGTAATTTCTTTATATGGTAACTAGAAATACTACCTTGTATCATGATTTTTATTAAAATATTTTTTTAAAATGTCTATTCACTGAGATGTATAATCTTATTCTTTTTAAATAAACTTTTCCCTCCCAAGTAATTAATTGAGCGAGAAGTTATCGCTTTCCTCAGCTTCAAAGGTTGAAGAAACTTGACGTGGTGGGCATCTATTCTGCACAATCTAGAGACCTATGATCCAATTACTTATATTTTATTGTGGCTTTTGGATATGTATTTTATTGTGGCTTTTGGATATGTATAAGTATGTGTGTGTGTGTGTGTGTGTGTGTGTGTGTGTGTGTGAAATTAATAATTATGAATCATGAGGAATATGCCTAGATCTTATATATTAATGTATAGAGTTATATATATTGTGGAATTATGGGTTGTATATTTGAGGTTTATTTGTAGGGTGAAAGGGATAAATATATAGAGGATACTCTGCCAGAATTTAGGTGAAATTTTGGTCAAGGTGTTTCAGGAACGAAGGTGACAAAGTGGAATCACATTTTACAAAATGGAGTCAGAATAAATTTAAAAAGCAAATAGAAGCTGCAAGGAATATGATTGTTTTCCCCATTGATTGGTATGAGGACAAGAACAAGGTTGGTATTGTCAACTTGAGCACCAAGACATATACGTGTAGAAATTTAATTTGGATCAACTTCCATGTGCACATGCACTTGTAGCATAAACACATACCAAGTTTCAATATCACAGCCTCTGTTCATGATATAACACTACTGAAGCGCTTATTGCAGCATATGCATATCCGATCCATCTTGTTAGCCATTAATGTAACTGGGTTATCCTTAATGAGCTACATTCTTCATTGTTATTGCCACTCATCCAGTGCCCAAAATCAGGGCGACATAGGACACTTAGAAGACCTTTTGCAAGAGAGGAAGTGGTGAGGAGAAAGTCTTCTCGATGTTAGCAATATAGACATAATGCCAAATTTGAAAGAACCTTGTGTCATTGTGCTCTACTTAAAGTCTATGTCTTTTTATATGTAATAGACAATGTACTGTAATTTGCATTTAGAATTAAATATTACATACAAAGAGATAAAATTTGATGAACTTAATGTCTCTACTTAAGTTTGTGTCATTGCACTCTACTTTAAATTTGAATAAATAATAATTACTTTTTTCATGTCAAATTCACCTTATAAGTGTGTTATTTGAATTTAAAAATTTGATGGAGTCATAATAAAAAAAATGTTTAATTTTAAAGCTATCATG
This sequence comes from Cedrela odorata, assembly GCA_035584115.1. Taxonomy (NCBI): domain Eukaryota; kingdom Viridiplantae; phylum Streptophyta; class Magnoliopsida; order Sapindales; family Meliaceae; genus Cedrela; species Cedrela odorata. Next base: position 6,398 of record JAXCLQ010043314.1, on the reverse strand, counting down.
AACACAAGGACTAAAATGAAAGAAAATTAGAGTATGTGGCTAGTTGAGCATAAAGCACTAGAATTAAAAGTAAATTATCAACAAAAAAATATGAGACTATATGCACATGTAAATAATATACAATGATATGACACTGTAGGTAATATATAATCATACAAACTATCATAACTACCCAAACCATAAATTCATAGCCCTTACTTCCTCAGTTAGACGATATCTCTCTCCTTAAAATCAAACGCACACTATATGTGAAATACTCGATGTAGTTGTAGATGGACACACCGCAATGTGAATCCTGCTATGGCACACGTTTTAAATGATATTTAATATTATTAACAATTGGTTTATCGCATCGTATATGCAATTTCTAGTACCAATACCTGAGAATCAATATCATACCACTCGCACCAGCCTTGCATCTCATATCAAAACAACTCTTACTACTACTGAAATCGAGCCTTCATATTTAGGCCAATTTGCTCAATGACATGCATCACGTCATCCACACGTATGTATTAAGGTCCTAAAGAAGCATGACATGCTGGTGTATATGTGAGCACTAGACTTGAACCATCTGAAACTTGCAGTAAAGATGGAGGAAGTGACAAGTCCATTGGAATATGTTTGATTACAATCTCAACTTATGGCCAGCTGGGAGTTAGAACTAACATTATTAAGAATGTTTGTGCCTACACATTGTTAAGAATTGTTGGACAATATTTATAGTAACAATATATATAATTCACCTAAAATTGTACCGCTCGCACCAGCCTTATACTAGAATACCTACACCTCTTGCCAAACAAGAGTCATCTTAGGTCAAAACAACTTTTACTAGTACTGAAATCGAGCCTCCATATTTAGGTGCATTTGCTCAATGGCAAGCATCACGTCATCCACACGTATGCATAAAGGTCTTAGAGAAGAGCACTAGACCTGAACCATCTGGAACTTGCGGTAAAGATGGAGGAAGTGTCAAGTCCGTTAGAACATATTTGGTTACAATCTCCACTTATGGCCAGTTGAGAGTTTAAACTGACATTAGTAAAAATGGTTGTAACTACACATTATTAAGAATTGCTGCATAATATTAATAGTAACAATACATATAATTCACCTAAAATATTAAGTTACCTCAATTGTTGTCGCCCTCCTACCCCCCTAACATTATCTCAACCATCTGGAATTGATCTAATTCAAATACTTGCATTTCATGATTTGAAAAGCGTACTATATGAAATTTTGAATGAAATTGAATGATTTGAAAATGTTTATGTTCTAAGTTTAATTTTAGAAAGTATGTGGCCATTCTGTAATTTTTCAAAAATTATCTATAAAAACCCAACTTCTTCAAATTCGTAAAATCAATCCCAATCGCTTGAGTAATTGTTCTCTCTTATTGCTATAGTGAAATTGATACAATAACCGAACTTTAATTCACATTTTTTGGCAAGTTTTACCGCAAGTGAATTGTCACCACCCATACACCAAAATATTCCCCTCAAAGTGATCTACTTTTAGACATATTCTACAAGGAGTTTAAAGTTTGCCTAAGACCAAAATGAGCATTTTTAGTAACGTGAAACAGTACCCAAATGTCTCATCTTCATTTTTTGGCGAATCTTTAGTAAGTGAGCTTCCATTATATAGTAATTCATGACCAAACTCTAATTCACATTTTTTGGCAAGTTTTTCCGTATGGTTAGTATAAAGTAATTCATGCCCATTATATATTATGTATAAATTGTGAATTTTCTAAGACTTAGCATCATCGACCATTTTATTAAAAATGGGCATGAATTACTTTATACTAACCATACAGGATTTTATAAAACCCAACTTAGGTAAGCAATCATTTATCCTTACTGAGCACTGTTGTAACATTCCCTAAATTCGGGGTGTTACCAGCAAGTGATAGGTCCGTCCCATCACCCTACGCCTTACACAACCTACTGTATATACAACCTCAATAGACTCATATCATATCAACATAACTCAGGACGTCAGGTCGCCATTGCTGATATATATACAACTCAGATAATACATTGTATCTCAAAATAGTATTGACTGTACACTTGTCAGTCTATATACATGTAACCCAAGATATCAGCAATATATATTACATAACAAAACCAAATGCAACTACTGATCTCTATATGAGATAGACCCGACACTGTGGTGACTGCGACTGACCTCTCCTCTAACTCGTGTCTCTAGGCCGCTATATCTACTAACCAAACAAAAGAGTTTCCTGCAAAGCTGGAAAGTGTGGGGGTGAGTCTAACAGACTTAGTGAGTAGATAATACATACGCAAACATCACTTATTACATATATATTCATACTTTGTTGCCATTCACATATTCTTGACATCATTTTCATATTCATATCATCGTTTGCATAATCATGCCATCATTTATATACTCCTATAAAATATATACATATATACATATGCAACAGTTTTATGCATTTGTACAAAAATACTTCTAATGTATCACGTATAGCATTTCATCACAAATCATTCACAACATACTAGTGTATTATCGTTTGCATAATCATGCCATCATTTACATACTCCTATAAAATATATACATATATACATATGCAACAGTTTTATGCATTTGTACAAAAATACTTCTCAATGTATCACATATAGCATTTCATCACAAATCATTCACAACATACTAATGTTTAAGGGCGTATGCATCACTATCCCCTTAAACACCAAATAAGTTCACCAGTGGCTTGGAGCGCTACACATTGTCATCCCTCAAGACACTAAATAAGTTCACCAGTGCCTTAGAGCTCTACACATTGCCATCCCCTCAAGACACTAAAGCTCTAAGATAAGGGATCACAAGGACCCCGTATCTTTACTCTGATATCCTAACCCAGGATATCAGAAGCAGTCATAATATATATTTGAGATAGAGAATCACTTAAAGCTCCTATCTTTACTCTAGTATCCCAGCCCGTGCTAGCATGACCATTCCAAAATACATCTCTAAGATAGGGAATTATCAGGACCCCATATCTTTACTCTGATATCCTAACTCACGATATCAAATGCAGCCGGAATATATAACTAGTACTTTGTGGTGTTTTGTTTTCTGTCGTCCCCTAAGTCATATCTAATCCTTATGGGCATTACTCATCTCCGTCCTCTTATTTCCAATTCGCAACCACAATACACACACTTACAAGATCAATGCATTCATGCTTTTCAGTTCATATCACATCACAACATATCAAGTTATCATTTTACTTTACAATCATACAATTCAATTGTCATTTTCACCGCCAATATACCATGTACAACCACTGTATACACTACACTTCACAATATCAATGCATCTACTCTTCTTCATTTCATGTCACCACACAGCATAACAAATCTATTATGCATAATCAAGGGCAAATCAACATAATATGTCATCTTTACAACCATGTTACCAATATACAATCTCCACTTTTATATAATATATCAAAGCACATATGAACAGTTTTTCAATCAATTTAGTTCATATACAATTTCAGTATTGGCTTCACATACACATATGCATATATTCCTTATGCATAGATAATAGCAAATCATCACAAGTTATAATTTTCTTTACAACCGATTACCTCTATATAACACAATCATCGTGGATTAATCCAAACATAAATTTGCATAGTTTGAATTAGTTGTACATCATATATGGTTTCAGTACTCATTTCAAGTGCACACATACATATATATACAAACAAACATCTACTCACCAATATTGGGCTATGGGCTACGATCTACTGTGGGGTCGACGGGCGATTGGTCTGACGATCAACAATACATAATTTTCTGTGTTAGGTTCTTCATTGTAGCTGAATAAATAAATTTATGTTATACATGCAATCTGCCATGGGGTATTGGCTTCACATTCACACATAGATAATAGCAAATCATCACAAGCTATCATTTTTCTTTACAACCAATTACTTCCATATAACACAATCATCTTGGATAATCCAAATATAAATTTACATAGTTTAAATTAGTTGTACATCATATATGGTTTTAGTACTCATTTCAAGTGCACACATACATATATATACAAACAAACACCTACTCACCAGTATCGGGCTACAGGTTACGATCTACTAGATCTACTATGAGGTTGACGGGTGATCGGTCTGACGATCAATAACACATAATTTCTTGTGTTAGGTTTTTTATTGTAATTGAATAAATAAATTTATGTTATACATGCAATCTGACCCCTTCCCTTCACCAAGTCTAAACTAAATATACACATTTCGAACATCCATATGGCGCTCACTACGCATTGACTAACTTCAAACTCATGGTGCATTGCACCGGTAAGGTATCTCAACCTAAGTTTCTTACGACACATTCTACTATGTATCTAGTTTCTATCCCTTTTTGCAGATTCACATTCTGAGTCCGAACGCTTAAGTTATAACTGTTTTTCATCACCCTGCTCAGTATAGTCAGCTATGAACCATCGACAGGGCAGCTCAGTTCTAACAAAAAACTATACTACGTCACTTAACTTATTGACCTGATTTTTAGGTATGTTATGCCTTTATGTGTCTAGTTTCTATAACATTTTTATGGTTTGTCAATCTGAGGTCTAAAACTCACGCAATCATTATTTTATTGAATCGTATGTAGAAATTACTGCAGCCAACACTCATGCGTTTCGCTCGCACTCTCACTCGCTTGGCACTCCGCTCATATGTGCTACCCTAAACACGTCTTATAACACTTTCATTTAACATGTTCATTAACTCAGAACACTCCTCACATGAATGCACAAGTGTGGCCATATTGTTCCGCAAGTTTGTATTCCGATTCCGCACTAACTGACTATATCCCTCACCCTTTGTTTTAACATGTATTTTTATTTATCAAACTTGACCAAAGAATGATAAATCACATGGTATGAATGCAGTCAATGATTTATCAAAAAGATTGTATTAATGTGCGATGTGATTCTTTGACCTGAGACGTTAGAGTTGAATTTTACATGAACATGCATAGTTCATATGGTATATAAGTACAGGACTAATCATGTCTTGTATGATTAAACTGGTTTGGTTATACGTGGTTTATATAAGAATCTGAATGATAGTCAATATGGGATCTGTTGACTCATTCAAAAGGATTGAGTATTTCTGCTAACTCTATCCAGGTTTGAGTTTCTAAACAAATGTCGATAAATGTTTGAAACCAAGTCTTTGATCAAAGCAAAATAAATGCCACATGAAGAGTTCATGGGGGCAAGTTTAGGACATATTAATCAACAATTTGTAAAACATCAAATTTAGGGTTTTGACATTCCATGAACTCTAATTTGATTAGGATTAAACAACAGAAGGATATTATCCACACGGTGTGTATAATTCGAGTAAGGTTTGATGAAGAATTACCTCATTATGGATTGGAGACTATGGCGTATTGTTAGATGTCAACCACAATTGTTGAGTTTCGAATTGTTCGAATATGACTCATGGCTACTTCATTTTGAACCTTCATGGTCACACCAATATTCTTAAGCCTTTTAAAGCTATACGTGAGAGAAAAAAAATTATTTGTAGAAGGCTAGCACCTTCAGAAATAATTTAATAAGCCGAAAAAAATAAATATATGTATATATATAAGTGTTATATGTGTGTGTGTGTGTGTGTGTGTGTATGTGTATTTATAATTCTTTAATTAGTTAAAGAATTATGACAATTACATAAATATGTAATTTAAAGTAAATTATATATATTTAATTGTTATTTTGATAATTATCCATAGGCTAATTCCATAAAAGGGTATTATAGTAATACCATAATAATTAATTAATAAAGTGTTTATTTATTAATTATTAATTATTAAATACAAAGACATTATAGTAAATTTCATAAAAGGGTTTTATGGTAAATTCTATAAAAAAAAAGTATTATGGTAATATTATAATAATTAATTAAATAAAATGTTTATTTATTAATTATTATAATTTAAATGAATGGATAATTATAATAAAAAAAATGACTAAATTTAATTGGTCCAAATGTTTAACATTTAAAGGTTAAATTTTATATTAATTAATTATTATAATGTATGGATAAATATAAAATGTTTGGCCAATGACATAAAAGCATATGTTTTAATTTTGGCCATTTATAGAAAAAGCAAAATGAAAGGATATAATTGTTTTCATGTGATGGAAATGAAAATATAAGTATTTTATTGTTTTCAAAAGTTAAAAAAGAAGGCAATTTACAAGTTTATACCTATGTGAAGAAAAAAAATTGAAAAAGGGATTTTCTTTACTCATTTGCTTTGTTTGGCCAAATAGAAAAACAAAGGGAAAATTTTCTTTCAAAATTTTTCATAGAAGAAAATTGTTTT
>JAXCLQ010043313.1:60605-70746 GCA_035584115.1 Cedrela odorata | reverse complement strand
GTTACAAAAGATCAGGTAGTCTAAATCTAATACATATTGTCAAGTTGTAATGTTTTTCCTTACCAAGTGATAAATTTTATTACATTACATGGAGAGACGTAGGTAATGTTTTCTTTTTTTTTTATTAATCTTAAATTTAAATGATTAATTTCGAATTTTATGTAAGAAATTGTGTAAAAAAATTATTATTATTTTTGTTTTTAAAAAAGGAAAAATAATTTTTAAAAATATAACCTAACAACCACATAGATTTTCAATTATAATTTTGATCTTAAAACTTTGAGAACACAATAAATATTTGCTGTCTACAAAATTCAATTACTGTTTATAACATTCAATCTTTATATATATATAAGACTTTTTATTATGTGATGAAAAAATTACCAGATTAAATGCATGTCTCAGTGCCTGTTAGTTCATATCATTGATGAAATTGCAATATGATAAGTAGGAAGGAAAACAATAGAAGAAAGTGGTATCTTATTAATTACTGAATCAATCAAAGAACCTTGAATTCACAATGATCTTATAGAACAAACGACTCCGTAAACTAATAAATGTTGTTATTCCAAAGAATTATAAACCAAAATAAATAAATAAAGGAATGATGTTAAATAGACTGTTATTAGAAACTGAATAATGCAGATTGATAATGAGCTTTGTCACTTTTGCTGATTATTCCTTCATTATTGATGTAGCTTCAAGCAGTGTGTTATATAGGCAATTGAGTGTTCTGCCGGGGGCGAGGCCTGATCTGCTCTTCGGTCTCGAGCTCCATTAAGCTTTCGATGACTATGTCTGAAGCATTTGTCACGACATCCGACCAGTTCCTGTAAACCATTAAAAAAATGTCAATTAGAAAGACAGCAAATAAATTAACAAAGATAATTCATGTATTTATTATATTATCATACCCTTTCAAAGAGTCGAACGCGAGCCCAACGGTGTGTTTAGCCTCTTCAAGCGCCAGGGTAAACCTCCGAATGTCATTGGCCGACCATTTTCCATCGTCGAAAACACGAAGTTGTGAGGGTTTTATGTCGCAGAATATTGGAATAACCTTCTTTTTGGTCTCCATGAAAAGAGCAAGTTCATGAAGACAGAAGTATGATTGACAATAAGTAGGCGAAAAAACTGTGACACCAATCTTACAATTCCTGATGGCAGCGTTGATGCTGTCGAATAATCTGTCTCCTGGCTTCATGTTCTTGTTATCCAAGAATGCACGTATATTCAACCAAGAAAGATGATCGTAAAGCAAGGTGGCCACCGTTCTCTTTGTGTCAATACCTCTGTGGTTAATGAACACATCACATGGCTTGAGAACACGATTTCTCAATTGATTTTGATAATTTTGACGGAGCAAATGGAGTTGCAAGTTCATGACTGCTGAACGATTCATGGTTTTTGTTTTTTTTTTCTTTTGGGTGTTTTCTGATACGGAAACTTTTTTGTTTTATGCTTTGGTTCCTTGTTTATGAAGATTCATTACATTTATAGAAGCTCTCAGGATGCAAATTGTTTTATTTAATGGAACTTTTGTGTTGTGGTTCCTGGGTTGATTTTGAACGAGGAATGGAAGAATGGAAGAAAGATTGAACATCATCGATTAACCGTGTGTTTGATTTGACAGAATTAATTGAAATACAAGAAATAATGTTGACTGCCTGTATCTATGCATTGTCATTTGTGCTTAGTATTTGAAAAGTTCTTGCCCCTTAAAACACGTTCTGGACTTTTCCTTTTAAACAAACACTTGTTATAACTTGTGATCTTGACCTCTTTTGACGACAAAAGTTCCGTTTTTCCACTCTCTTGTCGATGGGCTGCCTCTAATGAATGAGAATATTATAATTTAATACTTGCCTGTGTTTTATTTTGAAATATAGCTCTATAACTTTTTCTTTTTACAGTTCAATACATTATGTGTGTGTGCCTAATTAAATATGTTCTCACTATTTTTTATTTTAAAAATATTACTTTTAACAAATATTACCAAACACAGTCTAGTAATTTTTTTTTTTTTGAAGTTATTGTAAAATATTTATAACTTAAAAAATAAATATTTTACTCGTTTATTTATCAATTTAAAAAAAAAAAGGAATTGACCTTTTCAACATTATCATTTTATTAAATTCGATTTCTTCAACTCAACTTTATTATTTTGTATTTTAATTTTTATGGATGAAACTCGCTTTTATTATTAACATATTATTTTTAAAAACATAAATTTAAAAAAGTTATCAAAAGCATCTTAATTTTTTATAAGTAAAATTTTGGTAATTATTTAAACTAAATTGAAAATTCTAAGTTTATTAATTAATTACTTAAAGAAATTGGACGGAATTAGCAATTGTATAAGTTGATTAGGTTGAAAATACTTGATCCTATTACTTAACTCGTTTAGATTTTGATTTGGTCATATTATTGATACAACAACTATATAAAATAATATTAATAGCCTTTTTCTTTTTAACCAAAAGGGCTATTACTATTAATTTGGATACTCATTCATATATATATATAAAAGGAAGAGTAGTGTGTCAACCAAACAAGACGTCTTACAATTCAATTAATGAAAGGATTACATAATTATAAAACAAAGTTAATAAATGGATTTAACATGCAAACATTAATATTGGTGCTGCTTCTTACTGTAACATTGCACCAGAATCGATGAAACCCATTTCATAAGTCTGCTTAGTTAATCCATTTTTTCATTGCAGGAAATAGTACAGAAATTCTCCAAGATCTTGAACTACAGCTTGTCAATGGAGGAAAGAAAAAGAATAAGGAAGATAAGTAGAAAGTACAAAAGAAGGTCTGCCTCTTATAATTCGATGAATGGCATAACCCATCACTTCAGCCATTTCTCCTGCGTATCTCATCAGCAATGGCCGCAAATATACTCCCCATAATCCCAACACTGCCATCACTATTTCTGCTCCCAAGCTCATTGCTATAATTGATCTTTTTCCCTCCTTGCATTTCTTGATTTTCTTGCCTTCTCAGAGAAGATTACATTTTTGATGAACTAGGTCTTTCTGCTTGTGAAAGTATTCAGTAGTCTGGTTATAATGAGCTGTCGCACGTGTTTTTGTAAACCTAAAACAACCATTCCCAACCAACAGTCTTGTCTGAAACTTTGGTGGTTTGGATTCTTCTTCATCAAAAATTTTTAAAACATGGCGATTGTCAAACTAGTACTTAGGATATACATTAAAACGAATCGAACAATCGAGATCACATGGACCACATCGTTGGACATATAGAGTCCATTCATGGCCATGGGGTGGTGGTTAACTCACCTAGTGTAACTCTCACTAGCACTAAGGTTCAAGTTTTGGGGCTAGCATTGGAGAAAATTTTATTTTTATTAAGAAAAATTTCAGACTGTCACTAAAATACTTGTCTAAATTCTCCATGGAACATCAGTAATAATAATAATAATGAAAAAAAAAAAGTTCGCACATGCATTGATAACTATTGTTTTGACACATGCACACCAACAAATGAGATAGGAGTCCAATTGAGATTGAACACATTACAACAAATTTTACTGCTTTTCGTACAACAAATTTTACTGCTTTTCATTAGCCTTCATATGCAATCTTTTGGTTCTTTCAAGGAAAGATTAGTAGAAATTAGAATGAACATACATTGCAAACAATTGTTGCATCCATGAAGGGAAACAGAGCATAATGCAGAAGTTAATTAGATACATACCCCACCCTGAAGGTGTTGTAAGAAGTTAATTAGATTGAACTTCTCTGTATCGTAGGGCTTGGGCTAGGGCTAGTGTTGTTTGTAAGGAAATTTTTGTACCATAAAGCAGAAAGCTTTGGAGTTCGCTGAAGCGTTTCGCGATCAACGTAGTAAAGTCCATACATGACCGAAAAACCATCTACCCATTCCAGGTTGTCCATCAAGCTCCAAACAAAATATCCCCGAACATCAGCCCCATTCCTGCCAATACATTCAATCATATAACATTTTTATTATACAGAATTAATGATCTCTAGACGACAAGGTTCAAAAATTCAAACATGTAGTACTTCATATATAGTGGGCAATAAACTCAAGAAACACACTTTATTGCTCTGGCTATTGCAGCAAGGTAGTGTTTATGGTATTCGATTCGCTTGACATCCTGAAGTAAATCTTTCACTTGTTGATTCTCTTGCTTTGGTGGTGAATATCCTATAACATCAATGAACAAGTAAATTTTTTTTTTTTTTGAGAGGTATATTTGAAAGAAAAGAAAACATTTAGTCCTGCGACCTACCATTTTCTGTAACATACATGGGAATGTTTTTGTATCTGTCTTTTATATATTGAATGATTTTCTCCATCCCTTCTGGAACAACAAAGAATCTTGGATTCCCAGTCTGCCAAAAACCAAAACAAGAAACTTAATTGTTAGCCAAGCCAACATTGAAGATTGACAAATACTCAGCTATAAGAAATTCATATTACAACTAACTAAGCCAAAGTAGCATCCATGACATCACCGGTTCTCCGATTGCAATGCCATTCCGATCTCCGGTGGTGTTTGCGTATCCTCGAATTGCGTGATCATTGCCTAAAATACAAGAAGAATGGATGCAGTCCATGGCATATAGAGTTGAGTAATGATTAATGCCAATGAAGTCAAGACTGCCTTTGATGTACTTAATTTCTTCTTTGGAAAAGCTTGGCAATTCAGGTCCAAAATACTGACGCATTTCAGGAGGGTAATCTCCATATACTAAGGGATCTAACAACCTGCTCCAAGAGAAAAATCAACGGTGTTATTTTAAAATTTTCTAAGATTGATACAATGTAATAAAATTTCCGTCAGTTAATCAAGATATTTTAATTTCAAGAAAAAAAAAAGTCAAAAGAGTGTTTAATTTTTTCATTATCCTTTCAATCACTTATCTATAATTTGTCCCCACCAACCACATTTCAATTTGGAGTCATGGAAATTAATGCCAACCCAAAATATCAAGGCACAACTGTAACGCACTTCATAAATAAGATTATTAAGATAAACTGTGATTTGTAGAATGTTAGTAAAATTGCTTCCAAGAAAAATATTCTTATATAAGCTAGAATAATTCGATTTACAAAAGCACTTTTGCTTACCAGCCCGTAGTGAAAGCCAGTAGCCTAGTCACAGCTTCTCGATCCAGTTCTTCGTCCCTGAGCGGTTCATACATCATTGAACTTGTAATTATTCCTATAGAACCACCTTGTTTTGCCTGCATTAATCAAGGATTATGCTTTATTACATAGTATTCTCCAGAAGCACTTTTTTTTCCCAAGCACTTGACAATTCTATAACCTGAAAGTGATTCCTGTATAGCTTAACAGCCTTGGCATGTGACAGTAACATGTTGTGCAGAGCAATGAGGGGTTCTTTATCTGAATTGCCAGCAGAACAATTTCCAAAGGGCGGTGAACAATGAGCCGGTGGGTACCATCCTCTGATATAAGCCATATCTGATAATAAATTCGGCTCGTTCAGGGTTGCCCAGAATTTAACTCGATCACCAAAATTCTCAAAACATGTTTTGGCTAAATGAACAAAATCTTTCCTGCAAAATTAAAGTTATCGTAATCAGGTTTTTTAACAGCATTTTGATTTGACCTCTAAAAGCAATATTAGCTATCTTTGATTGGCAAAAATGGAGCTGAATTAGAGAACGAGAACAGAAATTTACTGCATTAGAGGACTGAGCCAAGACCCATATCTATCTTCCAGTACTAGTGGGAAATCATGATGGTATATTGTCACAAAGGGCTCAATTCCTGCATTATGAATTCATCTTCTTCATTGTATCATCTTCAAGAAAGAAACTGCAAGTGATTTTAGTTGCTTATAAAGTTAAATATATTTTCTTTTCTGGAAAAGGATCTTACCCTTGAGCAAAAGATTGTCTACAAGTTGATTATAAAACTTGATTCCAGATGGATTAACTTCACCAAATCTTCCTTCTGCATTTGCCGCTCATGAACATTATCATCAAAGCAGTTTAAACAGTAATTTAGCATTCGAATTAGTATTGTTGAGGACATACTAGGTAAAATTCTAACCCATGAAATCGAAAATCGATATGCATTTACTCCAAGAGAATGCATTATATCAATGTCTTCCTGTGCCCAGAAACGAAATTAACAACAAGAAGAAAATCCATACCTATTAGGTAATGACATTAAAAAAAAAAGACTTTATTATTACCAAGAACCGATGGTAATGATCATCAGCAACATCCCCATTATCATTATTAACTATGTTGCCTGAAAAATTGATTGATTGATAATGGGTGAATATCTTAACATACTATAATTCGTAAAAGAATAGTTCATTTATATCAAGGTATTTTTAATTGAATTACCTGGGATATGACTGAAATCATCCCAGTTGCTAAGACCTTTACCATCTGCAAGATATCCTCCTTCAATCTGTTGCATAAAATCAGAATAAAAGAAAGCAGTGGCAGCAAAGAATTAGACAAGAAAAGTTGGGAAAAGAGGGATAGAAATATATACCTGATAGGAAGAAGTGGCTGTGCCAAAGAGGAAGCCATCTGGAAAATGAGATCTGTTGACTTCTTCTCCGTTTTCATTTGAAATTTTTGCAAAAGCGTCACGAGGAAGCAGGACAAGAAAGAAGTAAAATAAGTGATTTTGAAACATGGAGATGAATTGCATTGTTTAAGTTGGACAAACAAAGTACTCCGAACTAGTTTAAAATGATGATTCTCTGGACTGAAAGTCGCTGCTATCATCACCATGTGTATGGTGTGAAAATATCCGATACAATTATTATACTATTTCTCTCGCGGGTCCTTTGATTTCTGCATCTTGATAAAGACAGGGAAACAACACGAAAGATAAGTCTATGACTACGGAAGTGGGTTGGCATATACTATAATTTCATTCCCCCGTAATTTGAGCTCACCCCAATTTTTAAATTCTAATGACAGTTGTCAGTTGATATATTTTTAAATAAGATAAAAAAAGATGGAGATAAGTAAAGATCTATCCTGGTTTGCAGATTCCTCCATGTATCAAACAAAGGAGTAGTAGATCTCAACTGTCAAATGCAGAAACTAAGGGGGTTGGCACCATTGTTAAAGTTTGTTCGTAGCTTAGGCCATCCATCCCTACCTGAAATCATATCACGTTTTCATCTTGGTTTAATTGAAGGAAGATACTAATGTTAATGTTCCCAGAAAGATTCAGAGGCTAAGCAATAAACAGAGTTTTTTTTAGAATTTTAAAGGGTACTAAAACATGTAAAAGGGACTGGTCTGAGTAAGATTAGCCCATTCTTTATGATTAAGGCACGGCCCAATATAAAAGTTGGGCCCGTTACCAAGTTATATTTGATAGAACGTATGTAAGAAATTAACCATAAGCTTAATTTCATTGTGAGGTAAAAGAATTCCACGGGGAAAGAGTTTGGCATGCATTTGTATCAAATCTTGCTTGTTTCAGGCATATACTATCAACTTTCGTCTAAGTTTATTGTCAGCATTTGGAACGATCCTTCGTGCACTAACTGCTTGGTGTATCTTGATGAAAAGTGCTGAAAGTACTGAGCTAGAGTTAGGTGCTTTTTCATGTAATTCACCTCAGCAGGTAAGTAACTAAACAAAACGAAATCAGTACAAAAGGAGAGAAAAAAAAAATAAAGTAAAAAGATATTTTAATTAGCTAACATTTGCAGTAAAGGGACCAAATCCTATACTAGCTATTGTGACATATAGGTTAAATTTTACTAGAATTTCTGTTGGACAGGAGTACACAACAAAATAACCTGAAAAGACTAAAATACTGAAATACTAGGGTCTGTGGAATCATGAATAGGCAATGCTTTAGTTTGTGTCATCTTATATATTTATGTATGCATGATAACATAAAAACAGAGAAGAGAAAGACATAGCCTTGAACTGAAACAAAAGAACCGAAATATATAGCTAAACACTACGGATTGGACAGACCAAACCTATCTATATATGCTTAAAAACTCTCATCTCACTCTTCTATATATATCGTATAGACAGAAGAGTCTCCAGGCAAAGGATAAGCTAGAAGAAAATGGTGCTGGACATAGAAGCTCAAACGTCCAAGAAAGCAGATCAATTGGAAGCAGCTAGCAGCCATCTTCAAGAGAGTACATTTTGAACTTTTTTTTCTTCCAGGTGATGCCCTGTATACGCCCTCCAATCGTGACTGGCGATTCCCACAATTCTTGTCATTGGCTAAACTGATGGACCCAAAAGGAGTTTACTTGGTGCATGACACTTACATCATTGAAGCTGAAATTACATTGCTTGGAGTGGTTAGATGAGTGCACATATTCTGTTGTTAAATGCATTAAATTTCTCTAATTGATAGTCAGTAATCAAGTAATGTTATAGGTTATGATGTTAAATTGGTACTAACAAGTTTGATTTCTATGTTAATTTGCCTTAAAATTAAGATTAAATTTTTATTGATGAGTTATTTGTTCTAATTAACGTTATGTGATATTATAATATACAATAATTTCTCTATTCATTGACCTTATTTTTAATTCATGGACCTTTTGAGAAATTAATGTTGTTTAGGCGGCCACGTTCAAATAACCACCCACTTAAAAATTGTAGACAGCTGATAAACGTGGAAACACAAGTAAAAAGTCCACCATTGTTTGCTCGTACTGAAGCTTAATTCTTGAGAATCATAACTACACAGAATACTGCATGCTTTCATGATTCGCTATTAACCAATAGCATATCAAAAGAAATATTAAAGAAGATCCAAGCGGTAAAAGATGATGACGAAAATCTGGTCAAATTATTGATTTCAAAGTTCTGCGCCTGCGCCGTAATACTTGTGGTTATAGGTATTCCACTTTCAACTAATGGCTGTAAAGAAAGACAATCTTTTATTTAATGAAGTTGAACTTTTTGATAATTGTCTATATGCATGTGCTTACTCAGTTCAGTGAATAAAAAATAAAGCTTCGCTATGGGAGAACGGCCATAGTATATCACGAAAGCATTGGATTAGCATTTGTTGTTTCTTGGACTAGTTCAATGCATCTCTTTAATTCCACCATTTCTGCAAGCTTGTCTAAAACTAATATGTAGGTTTGAGCATGTTTCTTTTTATATATTTCTATGGGACTGTTCATTTAGAATGTGTTTGAAAGTATTTGTGAAGCATGTGTGTGAAAGTGTTTCCACCAACAACTTCTTATAGTATTTCTAAATATTATAAATGCTGCAGTGCAATTACAATTGTGTCATTGAAAAACACATCCAACAATTAGATGACATATATCTCTAGAACATCACCTTTAGTCTTTAGAGAAAGAGACAATACCCATAAACAAACCAAATCATTGAGATCATTGCTTTGCTCTAGCTAGCTATCATATTTCTCAATCACATAACAACCCATGGATCATCACAGTGATCTAAAGCGAGCATCTAAAAAGATTTCAGTTCATGAAAACTATGGAGCTCATGTAAAATCACCCATCAGGTCATCGATAACATTATTGTTCATGTTTACTAGGTTTCGCATAAAAAGATTAAGACCCTTTTGAATGATTGCTATGTAAGAATCAAAGTTGAAGATAGAAAGCTTTGAATTCCAGCAAGACAAAGGTCGGTTACTTAAATTTCCAGACTTAGTGACAGGTGCAATCTTTTACCAAAACCATAGACATTCAAGTGGGCGTGGCTGCCACATCAATGACATTTTCATCTGCACGTGGCATAAAACAAGTCTACATACCTTTACAGCTAAATTGACCCAACAGTATTAATTATCATTTATTTTTCAATTTTGGGCATTGAAAATGATACGGGGGAAATATTATATTGTTTTTGTTTTCCCATTTTCCATTGACAATAAGATAAAAGAAAATATTATAGCAGTTGTCAAAACCTAATCTTTTTATAAAGACCACATGTCACATAATCTATGCGACCATAACATCCCTACGTGCCCTTTTGACCCACCATATGACTATACACTTGTCTCTCTTATCTTTCTCCTCTCTACATGGATTCTCCACGTTCACAAAATTCTAAAAACAAAATAACCCAACCCTAGAACAATCTAGGTTATGAAATCTCTCAAACTTTGACACACCCAT
>JAXCLQ010043313.1:31296-60505 GCA_035584115.1 Cedrela odorata | reverse complement strand
ATAGATGCATTAACCAGTAATCTCTTGATTAGAACCTATATAATATTTGTTTAATCATATATGTAATTATTAAAAAAAATCTACTAATTTTCACTAATTTAAAGTCCATGGATTGAGTTAAACTTGTAAGATAGTCTATAGATCATAGATGTTCTTGAGTGAAAGAAACCCTAATCTCAAATTCAAAATTAAATAAAGAAAATGCTAACGTGTTAGTATAAGGTTCTACCGTTACACTACTGTTCCTCTCTTTATCTATCACCCTACTTTCTTTTGACAAAAATTTCGGCCTAACTCTGGGACACGTGTCCACATTCCAGCACGTGTCCGACAATCAGAACTGAGGTGGCAAACCCGGCGCGTGAAAAACGCTAAACGTCTCTTTTATTTCCTAAGAGTTCTGGCGCTCTGTTTCTAGAAGAATTGTTAAAGCAGGGACACGTGTCTGCTCCACCGGGTGACTCCCTTTTGATTTTCGTGATGGTTCATGCACCGAGAGCGTACTACTCCTATATATCCCCAGATAAGGTCGGCCGCTTTCACGTGGCTCAGCTTGAACGGTGATAAACTTGAAACGGACCCCACCAACCCCATATTACATGAACTATTTCCCTATATAAATAACACCACATCTCCAAACTATTAAAAAAAGAAAAAAGAAAAAAAAAATCCTATTTTCCATTTCTCTCTTTCCAGCTTAGCAATTAGCCTATCATCTTTACCTTTATCTTCATTTTCTCAGTAGAAATTCATTGTTAACTGAGAAATGGGCGTACCAGAGATTGACCCACTTTCCCAATTGAACTTGCCTCCGGGTTTTCGGTTTTACCCGACTGATGAGGAGCTTCTGGTTCAATACCTATGTCGCAAAGTAGCAGGGCACCATTTTTCTCTAGATATTATTGCTGAAATTGATTTGTACAAGTTTGATCCATGGGTGCTACCAAGTAAGTAATCAAATTCAATGAATTTTGTCTAGTATTTCTCTTCTTTATTTAGAAGAAAAATTCATTAACTTTGTGATGGGTTTGTGTTGTTGTTGTTGCAGGAAAGGCATTATTTGGTCAGAAAGAATGGTACTTTTTCAGCCCCAGGGACAGGAAATATCCAAACGGGTCCAGACCCAATAGAGTTGCCGGGTCTGGATACTGGAAGGCGACAGGAACCGATAAGGTTATCACAACAGAAGGTCGTAAAGTTGGTATAAAGAAAGCTCTAGTTTTCTACATTGGCAAAGCTCCAAAAGGCACCAAAACCAATTGGATTATGCACGAATATCGCCTCAGCGAACCTTCTCGCAAGAATGGAAGCACCAAGGTAAAAACAATTTGACGCTGTTAAAAATGGTAGAATATTGATATATTTAACTTGATGAACATGTTCTCTAACAAGTTTTTTCTGGATTCCCTGTTTTGGTGTTGCAGTTAGATGATTGGGTTCTCTGCAGAATATATAAGAAGAATTCGAGTTCTGAAAAGCCTATGTCAACAACAAGTGTTTCAAGCAAAGAACACAGTAATGGCTCTTGTTCTTCTACATCTTCTCACCTTGATGATGTTCTGGAGTCTTTACCGGAGATTGATGACCGATATTTCGCTTTGCCTCGCGTGAACTCATTGAAAACTTTACAGCAAGACGAGAAGATAAACTTTCAAAATCTGGTTTCGGGTAATTTTGACTGGGCGAGTCTCGCCGGACTTAACTCGGTGCCGGAATTCGTCTCAAGTGGGCAGACTCAGAGTCAGACAGTGACGGGTTATGCAAATAATGACGTGTATGTCCCGTCGATGCACCAAATTTGCCACGTGGATTCCGGGAGGGTTGGTAACTCGATAGATGAGGAGGTTCAAAGTGGACTTAGAACTCAGCGAATTGATAACACAGGATTCTTTCAACTGAACTCGGGCATGTTGAACCAACCGAACTTCTCAAACCCAGTTGACCAGTATGGATTCAGATACCCGACCCAATCAAATGGCTTCGGGTTTAGACATTGAATAGTATGATAAAATAAACGTCAGAGCTGAATTGTAAATTCAAACATCTTGAATTCGAACACCAAAACATTGACTGATTTGTGAGTGATTGTTATCCAAAATTACATTGTCAAAAGAAGAAAATTAAGAGGCGGTTGTGTAAATATTGGAATTCCTGGGGCTAACTTTCTGGCCAAGGGAAGGGTTGTGTAGCATGAAATAGGCACTCCTTTTTGGCTGGTTAGGTCACCCATTCAACACATAGACAACCACAAATCATTGTACAATTTGATCTCACATTTTTAATTAGGATGTAATTTTAAGTGAAGGTTGTGGGGATTTCCACACAATTCGACAGCCTCAATTAATAGTTATTGTTATTATGATTTTACTTCTTACCTTCGTATTTATGTGTAAAATGAACATTGTGTATTGCTTCAACGATGTTTAAACGCACTACGTGTCAAGTTACTAGAGGCAAAACGTGGAAGATAAGTAGTGGGTTTTGTTTTGCAGACGTCAGATCAGGTCAGATAGTCCTTGGGGATAATTCCTAGATGCCAAATCATGATTTTCTACCAAGTTTAAGATATGCATTGTCCGTGGATTATTCAATTGTTTGCTTGAACGTCTAGTCAACCTGGCTGCAAAATCTTTTCGTCTCTTTGAACAAAATGATTATTATTACTATTCAATAGCTTGTACCGCACAAGTAATTGCATGCCACGTTTAACTTATGTACACAAGACCAGGGAATCTCTGGAAAGGGAGAGAACTAAATCGACTTTCAGAAAAAAAAAAAAAAAAAATTGAGGATGTATTGAAAGAACAAACGTGAGAGACTTGTAACAAAACCAAGAGAGGACAAAAATTATTTGTTTTTTTGTGAGAAAATAATTGGAAATTATATTAAAACTTATAATAAAATTGGGTCTACGTTCATTGCACAATGTTGAAAGACTGACTGTAAAAGCGTAGATTCTTCTCGGTTTAGATATCTTTTCTAATCGGACAAAAATCTTAAATTTATGGAGCTTTAATGAAATGAAAGGAAAGTCTTTATAGAACTTGGTAGTTGTTAGAACTTGTAGTTGTCGTCCAATTGGATTGGAATAAAGGTAATCGCAAATTGAAAGTTGCTTGCTTTACCCACCTATCCCATGGCATGGCTGCATGCCCACATAATTATTCATTTTGCTTTTAATTTCTATTTATTAGGCATAGCATATGCGCCAATATTTCATACTTTGAGAGAACAAACAACCAAACAAACAAACATTTCGCTATTGTGGGTTGTATACAACTCATTTCATTTGGCTCTTTTAATTTGTTTCCATACACATGCAAAATGAAATTTTTCTTTATATATATTGCATATTGAATATGTTTGTATCATAATACAAATATAAATATGACAAAAGTATTGGATAAGAAATATGCCAAGTCCCAAATTCTAAATTCAAAGTATGTAATGTAAATAATAATAATAATAATAATAATAAATTATTCCATATTGACCTAAAATTTTAACATTAGAGATACCAACCAATTGACCATTTCTCGCGCATGCCATATTGAGTTTCTTATATTTTATATTGAGTTTGTTAAACACTTAATCTTAGACACAAGGCATTAGCCATGAGGCATTAGGCAGCACGGTCCTAAGTCATAACCACCGATTTTATATATGTCTTGTCTTTATTATTACTTCTATTTTACCAACCCAATTGCCTTGCCATCACATATACATGCACAACAAACTTGAATCTCATTCACATTATGTGTTAGGTTTTACGTTGCTTTTCGAATTTTCTTCTCTTTCATCAAAGACGTTGATTACTAATTTTGATTTTAAAATACGCCAAGTAGCATAGACAATGAAAACCTTAGAAATATTTGTGTTGGAAATGCACCTAACATTAATATGAACATGCTTCGACATCACTAAATCCTACTGCGACTTTGACCTCAACAAATATTACTCATTCTTTATAGAAACAAGTTGTTCGATTTGACTCATTTAGCACGAATTTGTAGTTGAACACGTGCTAATAATCCTAATTAACTGTTTTCTTTTTACTTTAAACTTATGAATTATCTATTTTAATATACGATTAACATGTACGTATGTTAGTTGACATACAAGGATTAGCACAATATCACTTTGGATTCGTATGGGCTTTCAATTGTTGACAAAGTGAGCCTGGCCCATAAGAGCATACGTTATTTATATGCCATCTTTTACAATTTACGAGTGACTATGAATTTTAATCTAAATATGGGTTTGAATATAAACATTAAAACTAAGATTAGATAATATTTGAATTGATATAGTGTTATAAGGGGTGTTGAAATTTGGAATGCTTTGGATGGGATGTTTACCAATTGCTTGGGTTATAAGATAAAAGACTAATTGTCTGTCATCAACTTCGAAAGTAGCATATTGTAACTCTATGTTGCTAAAACTAGCTTAAGAACAAGTGTTAGTGAAAGAAACTCCTAAATCACATAATTTTAATTAATATTCTCTACCAGGAAAAGCAATATATGGCTTCTTACACCTCCTTTGTTTGGTTTTGTTTAGACTGCTTGTTAAGTGATCACAACATGTAATATACAATCTTGTTCATGTGTACCTTTCCTTCGTGAAAGTGAAATTTTAATGCGAATTAATTATGATATATCATCAGTTAAAAGAATGATGACAGCATGATTAACCAAAAAATTAAGTGGAATTGTCATTAATTTGCCTTGAAAGTGGTAGCTGCAGCCTGCAAACACAAATCAATCAAGAGGGTATGCAATTTCCTATTTCCTAGTTAATTCAAGTTAAGTAGAGAAGGAAGCTCTTTTAGCGGAGCTGAATGAGTCGATCTAGTTTACTTATTGCAAATGAATCAAGAAACAATGCAAATGCATCATGGAAGAGCTATCTTTTACAATCTCCTTATTATTTTGTATTTGGATAGATCTCATTTCCATGATGTAAATTCATTATTGATTACAGAATACTCAAATTGCCGACGACCAGAGAGATTCCATGCGAACGAACACCAGTTGGAACCAAATTGTCCATATAATCAAGATCATACAAAAGGGCCATGCAAATCCAAACAAATTTGGAATTGTATCGTCTTTCTATCATCTAGCCAAGTGCAGCGGATCAATAAATTAACTATTTCGTCCATAACACACCCACAACAACTTCAATTAATAACATAAAATATACCAGAAGTTATATGATGTTGTGCGCCGAAATCAAGCTCCCAATTGCTTCAATTGTATCAAAATCAAGTGAAGCCAAAAATTGAAATTGAGTTCAGGAGGTCACGAGAAAGACAAACCAAAATGAGAAGAATTTTTACTTCCTGTCCCTTTTCAAAAATTATTATGCTTAATGAGCCAGTACAATATATATAAGACAAGAGCAGAGATCTCTTCCTGTATAATAAATAAAAATAACTCATTCCATTATGAGTCATAAATTAATAAATATACTAAAATTATATTTGTACAAAATCATACTACTATAATGAGTGTAACAATAAATTGATTCAATTACATAATGTGATCACAAATTATAAGTTAATGACACATACTCTAATATATTTGACATTAGTCACAAAATATAATCTGATTTAAATTATAAAATTACATGAATAATTATGTTAGTCTACAATATTTGAGAAATAAATCTAACATATATATCGTGTAAGAATCAATATGTGGCTTTAAGGCTTATGAACGTGTGTAAAATCTCAGCTATACTTTTGAATGTGATACCAAGATCACCTCTTCGAGGGATCGAAATCAACCCTTTCGCATACATGATCATTTTGACCACTGATGTTCTCTGTTGTCTGAAATCAAAATTAAGCATAATCTAAATTTGCAATATGTGTGAGACAAGCAATCAGTAAAGACAAATCCACATCGACAAGTCGATCAAGTGACTAACAGCCATACGGCCAAAATATTCCATGACGCAATATAATTATCATTATTGGATTTTGCAAATGGGTGTCAAAAGATGGTTACTACGAGTCCTTCGGGCTCTCGATCATCATCGAAGTTTTATGAAGGTACATAGAATCTTGATCTATTTGAAAAGAGTTCTCAATGAAATATCTTTTCCAAATTGTCATCTTAGAGACGCAACCCTAATGGGTTAATATTGATTTATGTGATAATGATGGTCATAAAAGCAAAACTAGAGATGATGATATTGATAAGAATAAATTCTGATTACAAATTCGATTCACTTGGTTGTACTACTATACCAAAACCTAGACATCGATTATGGTTACGTGAAACATATGAGATAACAATAGCTGCCAACTACCTATAGAAGTCTCGATCACATGTGAAAGAGTCATGCAATTGAGACTTGCCCTAAGCTGTTGGAGGGCATGAAGGAATTAACCCTAATTTTGAGGCGTAATGCTGGGGGCTTTGTCTTTAAAACCTCTTTGGCAAGAAAATGCCGTGGAGAAGAAAGATTAAAGAAATAAGCTTATGCCACAAATATTGAACGAAATATCTATGCATTCAAATTTGGAAAGATTAATATCTATGCATTCAAGTTTGGAAAGATAATGTGTTAAAATACCTAAGTAGTACAAAGAATTGTCAAACATGTCGTTGTCCTGTTGTTGAGAAACTATCGAGAGAAGTTAGAGCAAGATTTATAACTAAATCCAATGAAATTAATCCACATAAATATATCAATTTTGGTTCCATTCTCCGTAATGGAAACCTTATTGTGAACGATTATTAAATTCGTAAGGTGTCCAAATACATCGTAAGTAAAAAGTTGAAATTTTTTCCAGGGTTTATTATACAGTGGCACGGAAGATTAAATGTCAATTTCTGTTGCTCCAATCACACAATGCTTTCACCTTGCTGAATTATTCTAACTGTAACCCTAGAGAATCAGTTAATTGGCATCAAAATAGTTTCGCTTTGATAGTCTAAGAAGAGCAAAAGGGTGGGATTTCTTTTGTTTAAAAGCTTTTTATGGAGAACCATTGTTGAAAATTAATTTCATGTCGTAATTAGAGGATAGAAGAAGATATATACCATGGGCCGGCAGTCATGAAACCAGTATATATATATATATATATATATATATATATATAATGTGCACCATGTATTCATTATGCTTTACCACACAAGGAAAAGATAAAGGGCAAGTTGGGTTTGCCATGACATAGATCAGAAGTTGACCGATAACATAATTTGGTAACCTGTATGCATTTGTAGCCATTAACTCGAGGCTTATGCAATTCACATGGTATCATGGATACTGAACAAGAACGACCACCCATGTTCCAATGCTCCTTTATCTTCCATTTCTTATCAGCGAAAAAATAAATAAAAAGAAAAAAAATACAATGAGAATAATAAATGCCAATTCTTCGAGGAAAATGATATTATTTGTGGATAAGGAGGAAATAATTAACATAGAAGGGAGGCCAGAGATCATGTATGGGGACCTCTGGTAGGCTACGAGCTTTGAAGTTTTTTAACTTTTAGTTGTATTTTGGGACAATTAATATGGGCAAGATAGATATGGTTGCTGTGGCAAAATGATTCTACCTATGGCAACCCATGCCATGCATGCTCTCAACATACAAAAAATATGTTGGGCCATTCAGTTTTACACTGTAGTAATGTGTTAAACTCTCGCATTCACTAAATTAATTTGACGCTGATTATAACTTTATATATCTATTAATTGGATTCTTCTTCTAACTTGTCAACTTAATTAACATTTTTAGTTCATTTCTCGAATATAGAACTGAAGTTAATTAATAATTAATATATAGATTAGTTTATATAATCCTTGTATGTACATTAAACTCAGTTGATTCCTCCCCCAATAAGTCTTTAAAACGATGACACTACTCCTCTACATGAACTCAACGGAGCAGTCACAGTCTCGAGTAATAATAGCCTTTCATTTATCTCTCAAAGAAAATAAAAAAGAGTATTGTTGATTGGATCACTTCTTTTACATCAATATCTAATCTGGTTGTTGAGGTTAATTAAAGATGAAATAGAATCAAGCATTAATAGGATTAGGTGACACATTCGTGCCATTAATACAATTAATTAGGAATTATAAAGAAAGGGAGGAGTTGAGTAGTGTTAGATGGACAGAAAATGGGACCCTTTAGTAGATCAATCAAGCAGCATTAATTCCCCACCATCCAATAAGCATATTATATATGTTTTGAATGGCCAAGTTCCAACGGTTTTGTCTTCAATTGATTCTCTTTTCTCAACCTCTTCCCATGCCATGATCACATTTGAGAGTTATGTTTAAAATAATTGTGTTTTAACCTAATTTTCAATTACAAATATAACTTGAATTGAGCCTTTGTCTTTTCTCTCATTCGGCAACATTATCAAACGTTAAACAACATTTATTATTTCACTGTATTTTCTTTTAATTAAGCATATTTTTAATTTTCTTATCCCACGTTATTTGTTACGGACCGATTTTTTCTATATCGAAATTTAAGTATTTGGGTCCATACCCCACTATGCATATCTAAAAAAGGAAATACAAGTATTAAGTCAAAAAATTTAGTACTTTTTTCTTTATTAAAAAAATAGTCAAAATGAAGATAAAAATCATCACCAATCTTATTAATTATATAGTTAGAATATTACTAAATAAAGATAGTAACTAATTTAATTAGTAAGTTTTTTAAATAATTTTTAATTATAAACATTATAGAATACATATTTATCTTAATGTAATCATAATTTTCAATTACCAAAATTAAATATCTTAATGATGACATTAAACATTAATACTATTATTTATTTATTTATTTTATTATTATTGGGTATTTGGCTTTTTGGATTAAGGGTGGGATTTGCATAACAAAAGCATGACATGTCAAAGCGAAAAGCTTGCTCCCACCCGGCCCCACACTTATCTCTCTAATATTTATCTTTTTGTAGCCTTGTGTGCTTTGTGGTACCCACCACAGTACCCACCCACGTGTCATTCTCTCATGTCTTTCTGAAATTACACTTGTCATCTTATCAACGGCTCAAATTCCTGTTTTGTCAACGTCAGGGCCATTTCTCTTTGTATTCTTTTTTCACTAAACACTGCATGAAATTTCTCAACCGTTGCATGAGCTACAATTCTTGCCAATTTTACATGTTTAATTACTAATTAATCCTTTATTACGTGGCATCAAATGATTGGTGAGTAAATAAACAGAATCATTTCTTATATTTAATTCTAGCCTACCATCCTATTAGACTTTTAATTTATTCTCTTTCTCATTTAAAAAAAAGAATGGCCATGGCTCCTCTCTCTATTCAACCTTTGAGCTTAGCAAACCTCTATCACTAGATTCTGATGACTGAATTCTCTGGGAAACCTTCAAATTTCCATAGCCAAAACATTTCGAATACAACTATTGCTATAAGGATTGCATCAATGGAGAGCACAGAATCGTCGACCGGCTCACCACAGCCTAACCTTCCGCCGGGATTCCGGTTCCACCCCACTGACGAAGAGCTGGTGGTTCACTACCTCAAGAAGAAGGCATCCTCAGCTCCACTACCTGTTGCAATAATTGCGGAAGTTGAATTGTACAAGTTTGATCCATGGGAGCTTCCAGGTAATAATTTCTAATTATATTTCTAATTAAATATATATACATATATATAAATTATCCAAAGATAACTTGTTAGTAATCTTGGGTTTATGCGATTTTCAGCCAAAGCAACGTTTGGAGAGCAAGAATGGTACTTCTTTAGTCCTAGGGACAGGAAGTATCCGAACGGAGCGAGGCCAAACAGAGCGGCAACTTCAGGATATTGGAAGGCTACCGGAACAGATAAGCCTGTAATAAGTTCAGGGAGTAATCAAAAGGTTGGGGTAAAGAAAGCGCTTGTATTCTATAGAGGTAAGCCTCCAAAAGGTATCAAAACCAATTGGATCATGCATGAATATAGGCTTGCAGATAACAAAGTTAGTAACAAGCCTCCTGGCTGCGATTTGGGCAACAAGAAAAAATCCTTAAGGGTAAATGATTTTGATCACCAATTAATTATTTAATCTCAGTATTTTTGATTTCTTGACTTGTTTATTGTGAAAACCATTAGACTAATGGTGTTTTTGGGCTGGTTTTTGTTAGCTTGATGATTGGGTATTATGTCGGATATACAAGAAAAACAACACACACAGACCGATGGATCATGATATAGAGGATTCCATGGATGATATGCTTGGACACATACCGACTTCGCTGATGGTTGATAGCCAACAGGACACAAAGCTGCATCTTCTTCCAACGAGGATCGCAAACTATGGAGCATTGCTAGACAATGAACCAAATCTGTTTGAAGGTTTAATGAGCCATGATGGTATTAACAATGACTCTATGTCGTCACAGTTGGCTAACTCAAAGCTACAGTTGCCAATGGATTCTCTTAAACGAACACTGACATCGATGAATTGGACGGATGAAGATGTAGCGGCTAGCGCTTCGCTTAGCAAGAGATTTCATGGAGAAAGTAATGATGATCAAAGCATTGGGCGAACAGATGGAAATGGTTCAATTGCCACTCTGCTTAGCCAATTGCCGCAAACGTCGCCTCCATTGCACCAACAGACAATGTTGGGATCTTTAGGAAATGGGTTTTTTCGGCAACCTTATCATCAACTTCCGGGAATGAACTGGTACTCTTAGTTCAATTTCAAGATGTTGGCATCATATTTATGTATATAAACATATATACATACAAATATATACTTAATTTTTATGCCTGAGAGAACAAAAAAGAAAAACAGAAAAAAAAAAAAAATCTTCAGATAGACCGGAATCTGCAGCACAAGTTAGGAATAGATCTATAATATACTTTATATATATATATATATATATATATATTCACACACACACATTAAAGGCAATTAGCAGTCCTGTAAGAATAGATCTATAATATACTTGATATATATATATATATATATATATATACACACACACACACACATTAAAGGCGATTAGCAGTCCTGTAAACTTGGATTTGGGGTATTGAGATTTTGGTTCATAGGAAGAGATTAGAGACTAATTAGATCGATCTTGGCCTCGAGTTTCTATGAGTTTAACAAGGTATATAGAGCCAGCTGTCTCAGGTGAGATCATGCATATATACATATTTGCTTATGTAGAGATGGAAACAAAATCATGATGAGAGGTATGGTCTTGTTGTAGAAAAATAATTAGCTGATCATGAATGAATGATGTTATTTTGCTTTAGGCTGCAAATATCTAAATACTTTGTACAGAAATGAAAGCTCTGTTGTATTATTATTATTTTCACATTTTAAGAATATATATATTGCTTATATTTGGTTTGTCTATCATTTCTGTTCATCTTGATAGAGCCTGGAATTTGTTTAATTTCTCAGCTTCTTTCTAGCAAGGATTTGTGAATAATCGATCGTATATATAGAAGAAGAATATACATGAAATACACCCATTAAATCAAAATTTATTGATGACTAATAAATTTTCTAAGCTGGTTCCTGGAATCAACACATGGAAACCAATTACTTGTTTCTACTGGATTTCCCATTATTTGGAAGTGAAAACTAGCAAGAAAATGACTGAAAAGTTCTGCATTCATCATCTTGGAATATGTCATTGATTTTAAGATCGAATGTTTTTTTGCTATATGATGTTTATCTTCAGTAACATTATAATTTATTGGAATATGCATATTTGATTAATGGTGTGATAGTTATTAATAAATCATGCACCATTAGCATAGATGGAAATGACCTTTCAAAAATTGGTAGAGAAAGAGCAGAATCTGGCATTCACTAATATAGACTAATTGGGGCCATTACTATTTATGACATCTCCTAATTTTTGTCCCAATGGGTGCAAAATTTTTCCGATGTTCACCCATATGATTTTACATGACTCGAATACAGGCAAACTGCCCCACAGTTTGTTTGATTGTGCTAATTGTCTATAATTTGTGTGTAAATTGAATAAGGTTAGATACATGCTTTTCTTCTTTTTAGAATTGGTGTTTTGATGGAAATTAAACACTTTTCGAAATTCAATCTTCAGGATTCAATGAATTAGAGGTCCAAAAAGTTGAGAACTTCCAACAAAGAAAATAAAATTTATACTTTCTTTTACCAGTTTTTTCAAAAGGATAGATTTAGCATGTAATTGCAAATTATAAAAAGGAACATGACTTAGAGACTAAGGTTTTAAAATTGAGATTTGGGAGAGAGAGAGAGATAGAGGTGAATGTATAAATTTCAAAGTAGTAACCAATTACTAAGGGAAACATCTCTGTCGTGAAAGATACCCATATGCTGACTTCTTTAAAAGCACTTCTGAGTGGATGGAGTTAAATAGAAGCTTGGGTTGAAGAAGAGAAGAGATGATATGTGTATCTGCTTCTATCGTACCAATTAATTAGGCACTTATGTGGTTTGAAGGGAAAGTGAAAATTGATTTAATCACCATGAAATTTATTGGTTCTATCTCCAAAATGTGCCAGATATTTGAGTTCGGGTGTCATTTTCTTTCATTGGGTTGAAAGAAAATACATAGGTCAGAATATTCCATGAGCTCAGGTCACATAAATTGACAACAAGAGGCTACCTCACAATGGCTTTCTCTTTGGTGACTACGGGGACCATTTCACTATCTTCAAAAGGAATCATTATCTTAAACCACATAAAATTAAAACCCATTTAATCACATTCCCTTTCGAGGCAAGTGTACAAAACAACTTTACAAATTTTCGTATTATCATTGCTTAATTTTGGAATACCTATTGAATGATAAAACCAGATATTATCCTAATCTCCTTTGTGGAGGATGCTTTCACATGGCTCTAGAAAAATCTTTACAGATATTATTTTTATATATGCATTCCATTATCATATCTCTATTCACATGCTTGCTTAATTACCTATACGTGCATCGATGTATGGACTAAAGAAAGAAAGAAAGAAAGAAAGAAAGATATGGAATAATTAGCGAAGAATATGAATTGGTGTCCTCAATTTGAAATTGAGATAACGTGAAGCACATAAAAAGAATAGGGCTCTATAATTGATAATTGATGAAGCTGTGTCAAGCCAACAAAAATTCTTGGTAAAATCTAGACCCATTATTGACCTGGAAAGCAGTCAAGTATGCATTTAATTCCTAATTTTGGTACTGACCCACAAATTGACAAATGATTCCTGGACTGTTCCAGGCATAAAAAATCAACCTGGACCATTGAGGATGAGTAATCGGTCTAACTCAGATTGCCAATAAGCCATCTTTATAGCATAATATTTTCAATTTCAATTATTATGCTTGAAAATTAAGCTAACTGTAATCTCTCATTCATGCTACAGAGAATTCAGAATTTGAGATATCTCAAGATTTACAGCTGATGTAAGTTGGCAGTGAGATGGGTTTGGAGCAGGAATCATAGATTGGTCCAACCAGGAAACAATGTGACACCCATTCGATTGAATAAAATACTAAAAGCACTTTGAAAACTTGTTTTTGAAACCATGTCAGAATACTAAATAAGATCAAGCAAATCAAGATTTGATAAATTAATTTAGCTTATTTAAAAAATGTTAAATTGAAGAAATGGAGAAGCAGACAGCTCAAAATGTCTGCACCATTCTCCTAATAAGCTGACCTAACTGCAATTCATGATTCATTACTTCCATTTGTTTTCTGTTATAAGAGGTTAGATCAAAAGGCATACGTATTTGAACAGATTTGCCTGAACTTCTTATGTAATCTAAGAAATAACTTTCATTCTCTCACAAAGATATATTCAAAGGTGGTATGCTTGGAAATGCTTCAGTAAGAAGCATTCTTAATAAATGCACCTAACAGCGCCCTCTTGAAGAAATACCCATCTAATTTTTAATAACATATGTTAAAAATGGAAGTAATTACACCCAAGTGCCCAATGAAAATTAGTCCTATTAGTCAAATGTTACGGCTGTTTCCCACCAAGTCTCCACGTAATGGTACTATTAACGTATACCAAGTCTTAGTCAAAGTCTTGCTTTTTCCAATTCCCAGCTCAGCAAATTGGAGGAAATTAAAAGGGAGGCTGCACAGAATTACCAAGTCGAGTAGAACTGCAGGCCAATATTAAATCAAACAAAATCAAAAGCCATGTTGCATGATCATTTCAACTCATCTCAACAACAACAAACCAAAAATATGCAGTTGCAAATGCAAACCATCCCTCAAAGACAAACCAGAGAGAAGCTGTTACTTCCTGCAACAAGGCCGTCTATGGCTGCCAGAGACTCGGCCAACGTGACAAGAAGTCGTAGAAGTAGTTATTTAGCATCGTCTCCAAAGGCACGCCCTATCTGCACATGCTCAAACCATCCTGGTTCAACAAGGTGCAGCCGCCATGGATATCTGGTGCCTAGGGAAAGATCAAAGAATGGAAACAAAGAGGTTATAAGGAGAGCATTGACGCCTGCAAATCGAAGGTTAAGCCTCAGGTGGTTTAATTTCCGGCCAACGCCTAGCCGGCTTTCTAACATGTCAATGGCTTAAGTTGGTGTTCCTCTTTTAGTTGCTAGAGTATGTAAAGCGGTATCTAATTTTTTTGATCCGTATGTATATTGTTCTTGGATTTTTCAATATGCTATTGAATTTCAGTCATAAATCCGGAAGCTCGCTAGCAATCAGAACTCAATGTTCTTTTTTGTTTCTTTTCTCTTTTAAGTGGGTAGGATATGAACAGATTGGGTGCTGATGGACCATGAAACGTTAATTCTTTAAGGGGAAAAAAATAAAACCATTTGAATGTTTCAGACCAGGAAAAGGAAAATTAAATGGGTAATTATCATCTAGTGGAGTTGATATCAAATATGATAAAAATTAGTATCAAACATAGCTGAAGTGACGAGGGTTCAGTAGTCCTCCAAATTGACTATTCATGTTTTTCTTTCACTGCAAGCAAGCAAGAAGCAAAAACAATTGCAGCATATTCTTCACTGATTCCATAGCCATCAAGCACAGACAGCTGTAGATGTTTTAATAAATATTCCAATTTGGTGTCATCTAATTTTTAAAGAACTATGCCATAACAGAAGGCTGAAAACTGCGAAGGTCATTTCTTTGACCTTGGTGCTCGCCAAACTGGGCCATTTTGAGTTGATGAGTTCTTGAACTCAAAAATGTTTTCAACTTATTACATTGGGATTAGTTATACAATAATTCTTCAACATTTCAGTCCACCTAAAGCAAAATACATGCACAGATTGAAGTTTCCAGGGCCACCTGTCTTTACCTTTTGCCCCGGCTTCTCTTTTCTTTTAAGCCATCTAGCTACTTCATCTTGTACCAGAACCATGTCCCAACTGCAAATGCTGGTCTGAGAAACACAACATAAAGCATCTCCTCAGTCGTGTCCTTCCCTGTTTTAAAAGATTGCTTTTTTGCTTTAAATCTTGTATATTACTTGCAATTGGGATTCTATTGATGCAAATGATGAACTTCTAATGAACTTTTAATGGACGGCCGGGCACTCAATTTCAGCAGCTGATCAAAATTTAGTTCCTCCATTTTGATGTTGTTGCTTTAATTAATTGTGTGGCTATATACTTCCAAAAACCCAAAGCATGGCTATAAATAATCCACGTCAAAGCTAAGCACAAAAGTTATCAGTAGCTCCAAAGTCCAACTACTGCAGCTGGCCTCTCTGAAACAATAACGATTGTCTCTCCGGCTTGGCTCTCAGCAAATATTTACATTCTCACGAGCACTACTGCTTTCTACCCATATTAGAGTTACTGTCTCAAACTTAGCCCCTTATTTACAGATGCTGTGGCATATATTTGGTAGATAGTTCAGCTATATGCAGTCAAGAAATTGGAATTTCCAGTAACAGAGGAGAATCACATGACTGTATTGCGTCTCGCTGACTTGTAGAAACTTTTAAATAAGAATTTCTATATACGAAAATCACATGACTGTATTTCATACATACATACACATGCAAGTGGCCAAGATTTGCATAGTATATACGATAATCAGCCTCAATACCCAAATTCCCCATTGTTGTATTTCACATTTAAGTTGCGAGTCTCGGCAAGTGGATTTTTCACTCAAACTCTCACCTGATTGAGCAGCAACTGTTTCTCTCCTTCCTCTGCTTCTGTTTTTTTTTCAATGTACTTGCTCCTGTCAAGGGAGAAAAGAAAGATAAACATATAAATTGAAGAATTGTGTATTGTGTATTGTGCAAATCTTATATCCTTAAAGGTCAGAGTAAATTGATTATATCAAATACCTCGGGAGGATCTATAGATGGTGAATTGGCTTTGGCTTCTGATGGTGCCTCGGCAATCCTTGCTTTCGATTTCTCATTTGAATATCTAGAAATGAGAGACGACTATCAGTGTCAAAGACAGAAACAGGCAAGACATGACCAAATTACGTCAAAGCAATATACAGTAAAGATTTTTTGGACTAACAATAATAAAATAGAGACTGAAATGTATAAATGGTTAGTCATTCACTTAGTGCACATATAAGAAGGTGAGAGAGTAGTCAAGTACTCCCTACCTTCAACCTCTTAGTCCCAACCCTCTAAAGAATTGAAAAGAAATTACAAAGTGTACTACGAAAGAAAAGGAGGAACCAAAAGAAGGGGAGAGAAGGAGAATAAACAACCAAACCGAGTGGTAATGCAATCAATTCTTCCGCCACTTGCGTCCAAATAATCACAAACTGACAAGAATGTCAAAGTTATCTTTCTACACGCTATTTTTCAGTATCACATATTTTTTCTGGCAAAAGGATGGGATGGTACCAAGTAGTTGCAATAAACAAAGATGATGAAATGGAATGCGTTTTCCTTAACACAAAGGAAAAGGGCAAAAAAGTACGAGGACAATAAGCAAAGACCTCATACTCATTAAAATTCTATCCACCAAAATTTACATCACATAAACCTCCAATAATCCATCAAATTTGAGAAATTTAGGAAGCTCTACAACAGAATCATTAGGAAAATAGCTTCAACCTTTTACACCACATTTTTTTAGGAAAAAAGAGTGAGGACAATAAACTTCTAATCTCTACATGACAAAGTCCTTAGATTCAGTATAATGTAGATCCCATATCTAAATAGGCCAGAAACAGTGAACACCAAGATTATCTAATGTGCTGTTTAATGGCAGTAGGCATAAAATTGGCTCAATGTGAATTATCTAGTGGATGTAGTTAGGTCGCTAATTTTGTTTTTCTGTAGCTAGATTTTTCTTGAAGAAAAGAATGCCTATAATAACAAAGTTCATAAGCTTACAGTTTATGAATATTCAGAATAATTTATATTAGATACTTACGTTGAAAGTATTGTCACCCAAATGAGTTCTACACAGTCCACCCAAAGAAGTCTTTGTTCTACTGGGACCAGACCATAGGTAATAAGATGAGCGAATGGCCAGAGCTTCCACCCTGCCTGTATGATAAACCACATACAAGAATACAGTTAGATTTAGAAGCAAGGCAAAATGCAAATGTATATTAACTTCAATAAAAAGTTGTTAAAGAAGCAATTACTAAACTAGACGAGATTTTGTCTTGCAAAAAAACTACAGAAAGTGTTAAATTTCTCTAGAATCATTAGACTTTGATTTGAAACCTTTTTTAACAAACCAATTGATGGTTATATGGAGGTGATAATAATCTTAACAATACCATGCACACAAGCAAGTTATGGTTGACAAAACCTAGTTCCAAACGTCTAAAACAATTCAAACACCAAAACTGGAAAATAGTGAAATGTACTGATATATATTTATCTTTTGGTTTCCAGGTTTGGATAATCCTCAGATCCCAGCTCCATTGAAATGCAGACTAGGAAGGGCAGTTACTTAGGCTCAAAGATTTGGCTCTCAATATTCAAAAAATAAGGAAAAGTTTTGCTTACCGTCAGCATGGGCCAGAATGTTGCCTTTAACTCACTAAAAATACTGAGTGGAGATTCAAGACGCAAGAATCCCAAAACTGTATAATAGATACTGTTCCAAGCTGCTGCCCACAGAGTTTGGTCAAAGGCTACTTTGGCAGGAAGCACCCACCAGTCTTGGAAAGGAAATAGTTCCTGGAAAACAAGCATAAGTGTTTCAGTAAAAATGTTTTAATAAACAATTTGGTAACACTGGCTCGTTAAATATAACTTTAAAGTTCAATGATCACCTCACAGAACTGGTAATAGTAATGAGAAAGGGAACCATGTAGAGTGAAACCAACAAGGCCTGATCTGATCATTCGTGCACGGTCAAACTCAAATAAAGATTTTCCTTCGTAACACTGCAAATCACATGACATGGTGAAACAAACTATGAAATAAAAAATAATAATAGAGCTGAAAGCAAACTTTAGATATATCTATTTCGCAGCATGCACTAACCTGTGCAATCCAGTCCCCAAGGGAATAAACCACTCCACTGATCACCATTTTGGCTAAAACTGGGTTTGTCTTCAGAGTTTCCACATAAGCACTCCAGTTGTGTTGAGGTGCATATTTTAGTATTTCGTAAATGGTCCAACCCTAAAAAGGAAAACCACAGATGCAGCAGATCAAATTGATAAATGATTGTTGTTATTATGCAATCCACAATAGATGACAACCATTATGCTAATATAAATAGAAATCTACTATCAATTACACCCTATCTCTTAAATCTAAAATGCATAGCACGAAAGTATAAATGTATCATGTTCCCACATACCAATCACAGATTATAGTGAAACTTCTCTACAAGCAACTATGAACAATTTTGGAAGGCCTAAACAAATCATTCACTTCACTCTACTCTCTCTCAGACTGCATCTATCAAGCCATAAGGATTTGCAAATGCATCATAATACTCGATGTCGTATTCCCAGCCTTTTTGTTACAGCATAAGTCCTTCAACTTCCATCAAATCAGTTCCCAACTGGTGAAATTATAACGCTTTGACTCACATGGTAAATATCTCAAACCATTTCTATCATCTAGGCAATTCCTGGAGCAATATTAATACTTCTGCCTGGATTTATATCCAATTTTCCATTTCATACTTGAATCTCATACATCTGAAAAAACTTATTCCATCTGTGGTCATTCAGCATTCATGTTGCTTCTTACTTTTTCCCATCCAAAAGAATCAAATAAAAAGTCTAGTAGATGCTAAGTGAAACTCTAGCTAAGAATGAAATCATGTTTTGCTTCTAAGGTATCAACAGTACAAATCACTCGTGAAAGCAGTCACCACCAACTTCATTCACTCTGCTTTCATCATTTGAATAAATGAAAAGTATTCTCACTTTCTCCTTTCTTATGGTTGATCAAATAGAAATGATAGAAACATAGACGCACCACAGTGTATTGAACAAACTATCCTAGAGCATCATTCCTTTACAGACCTCTTACAATACAAAATTGATATTCCTCCGGCATGTATATTTTTCAGAACCATGTCATCAGATAAGAATTTAAAAAGGAAAAAAGTTTATATGATTTATGCATATTAAACTAGGCCACAGGTATTTTCAACAAAATAGTCAAATAAAGAACACCGTGTAACTGAGGGATGGCAAAGACACAGAGAAGAATATTATACCAAAACTGAAAAACAGGAGTACAATTAACATAAACAAAACAAGAGATTAAAGTAGTCCAATTCCAACAGCGCAACGTTTGCTTTTTTATTTTTTCAAGTTAATTTCGACAGGATTCAAAAAATCAAAATTTTCATAGAAAAGCAACAAAATTTGTAAAACTAACCAGCAAAAGGAAAATGAAAAAGAAAACAAATACAAAATCCAAAAATGAAGAAACACAACTAAACCCAAATATAAAAGTTCGCGAACTTCCAATTCAATCAACAGAGAAAACGAGAATTACAATATAAGTACACACATATTAAGTAAACGGGCTAATAGTATCTAGAGACTTACATGCCAATAATCATGATCAATAGTGAGCAACTTGGTGATGGCAAAAGTTCCAGCAGCAAGTACTATAGTAGCATTAATAGTTCTATCAATCAACCTCTCCATTTCTTCATGCTCGCTTCTTTCTTCAACAGAAGAGGAAGAAGAAGCAGAAGAGAATCCTTCGAACGACAGCGTTCCATCACTGAATCCACTAACCTGACTCGCCTGACTCGCCAACTCGCCATCCTCTCGCCCCACCACCACACCCTCTTGCATGTCCGTGCTGTCTTGGCTCCGTACTGGGATCACGTCAAGTTCTTCTTGGACCACTGAGTACAGCACCCAGCTATTCTGGTTTCTCTGTTTGTTTCTCGAGAAAATGGGGTTCTGAGGAAGTTTTGAAGGGAGGAAAGTATGGTTTGGGAGCGGTTTTGAATTCGGCTTATTAGGTTTCGAGAGGGAGAGGAGGGTTTGAGAAGAGAGAGAGGCCATGGCTGAGTTTGGGAGGAACTGAGTTCAGTAGACCGAGTGGACTCACTGTCTCGATCCTAACCAAACTGTATCTGTTTCTCCGAGTTGGAAATGTGAAGGGATTGGGCTAATATAATTTGGTGTTTTGTAGTGTATGGTAGTGAGTACGTTTCCAGTCTAAATCAGATGATGGACGTTAGCGATGATGTGTTGAAATGTTTTTATTGACTGTTTGCCATTGACCTGAATGTTCATTGGTTGCAGATTCTGATCCACAGGATCTTTGTTGGCGTGGTGTTCGATGATGATTTTAGACGAGCAATGCAGTCCACATAAGAAAACCAACTGTCTACGTTGTAAAATAATTAATTAAACATATGGTGCTGACTGATTGGTTAGATGAAATTACATCGTTTCAATTCAACAGCTTTGTAAATTAACCAATAGCCATAATACAGCTGTCTTTTTTAAATTAAAAAAACCTTGTCCATGATTCACTGAATGAATCTTCGAAAGTGAGGCCCACTAGCTTTTTCTGTAATACAGAGCAGACAAATCAAAGCACCAGGTAGTCCACAAGTTGTGGGTTGAAGGGCCCATAGATGGCCCACAAACTCCACTGGCAAGAAAGCTTCGTTTCTCAAATATGTACGGTTGGTAAATTGCAATTATGTACGGTAACTCGTGGAGTTGAGGTATTTATTTGGAATGGCGATTATTGCTTTTTTTTAATATTAATTCGTAGCATAATTAATAATTAACGATTTAAATTATATTTTAATAAAATTTATAAATTAATTTTATATTTTACTATATAAATTAAAAATATAAAATTATAATTTAAACTATTAATTATTAATTATATTACATATTAATATTTATTTAAAAATAAAAAATAAAAAATATCATTTAGAGAATCTCGTATCATTTATTTATTACACCTTGTTTTGGATTCTACTCTTCTTGTTAAGCAAGAAGCAAGATCAGTATTTACAAGCTTTGTGTCACGGGTCAACTTTTTTTTAATCGAGATTCATGCATGTGCAGTACTTACTAGCGCATCCTAACTAGCAAGTCAGCCTAAACTAGTTTTCACATAATAAATTTAAGTGGGTTAGTTGTCTACAAAAATATATCAACAGTAGAGAATAAGCGGAAACAAGCCATTATTGTAATCCAACACAATCCGATATTTTATTGATAAACTATGTGAAAGCATACAAGCCATCAAAGGCGTACAAACATACAAGCCAACGAATGCGTACAAGCACTGAATAAGCAAGCATCTCTATATATCGAGACAATACAAACAAGCTAGCCTAAGCTATACAAGTAGTTCATTTCTATCTACCCAAGGGTGGAGGAGTATACAACAATACCTTCGGAGTGCTGATGGATAAGACCTTTCTGAAGCACCTAGCCATCCTCTCTAAAGAGGGTTTTAAGACATTACTCGGGTAGCACAAGGAGGCATAACCCATGTCTCAGTTGTCACACTCCTAAATAATGCCTACGATGAACACCTCTAAGCCACAATGATGCCTCCCGACTTACAGTCATGGGCTTACTATTTGGCCATGGACAAGCAAATACGTAAAGCCCTTACATCCCACCTATCTAATCTATCGGCGTCTTCGACGACGACGCTTTCTTTAAGTCTTCAATCTTCTGTTGAAACTGCTCCAGTTCTTCAGCTCTCTTTCAATTGATCTCTTCTTCACCAAGGATCTTCCACTTCAAGAGGAACTCTTCTGGTGTCGACTCTCTTTGGTTGCTTGACTCTTCGCTAGAATCTCCTCCACTTCTTCAGTAGTCTTCTTCTACGACTGCTCCTTGATCTTCTCTCTTGCAGGTTGATTGCTGGTGGAATCTTCCGTGTCAGCGAGTCAAGACTTCAACTTGCTAACATAAAAGACCGGGTGCATCTTCATCTAGGCTAATATCCCGACCTTAAATGTAGCATTCTCTACTATGATAATAACTGAAACTAGACTTCCATACTTCTACACTAGTCTCTTGTCTCAATTCTCCTTGATTTTGTTCTAGTATCCGCTTCGGTTGCACAAATTCTTCAGGCTTGAACTCGGACCATCTTTTACTCTTGTTTGCTCACTTCTTCCTCCTAATGACATCTTTCTCCATATTATGCTCAAGGAACCTTTCCTCTATACTTTATAACGGTGTGGGGTAGAAGTAGTTATTGTCTCGTTACTAACTCAAAGAGACTTGAGTTCGTTAATGAGTTCTTCTTTGCACTGAAGCGAATCTACACTACTTCAAGTAATTGCGTCTAACTTTTCTGGTTGGTATTTACAAAGTGGCGCAAAAACTCTTTCGGCATCTCTTTAAATTTCTTAGTATGTTCATCAATTAACAACTAACGTGACACAACTGAAAGTTCCTTCTCTTTATCAGTGTATCTTCGCCCCATTTCTGACAACTTTTCAACTCTCATAAGCCACGGGGTGGTTTTCTTGTGACAAAACTCCACCCCAATGCGAAGTCAAATGCGTTGATCTGCACTTCCAATGTCTTACTTATCTTCGGTAGGTTAAGAAGCATATCTCTCACCATTGCTTCTTTCAAGTTGTTGAAGCTCTTCTACATTGTTCAAACCACTTCCACATTACGTCATTCTTCAACATCTCGTTAAAGGTGCAACCTTCCTTTAGTACCCCTATATGACCCGCCGATAATGTTTAACCAATCTAAGGAAGGATTGCAACTCCACTACACTTGTCGGCATCTTCCAAGGTTGCACTGCGGACTACGCAATCATCGCAATAGACCACTATAAGCGGGTAACGTATGCAGTTCTTGATTTATTCCTATCTTTAGCGATCTTCACCTGATGGTATTCCAACACAAATCTAGCTTTGTGAAGTAGCTTGCTGAACTCAATTGATCAACCAATTTCGTTAACTCGGCCGTCAACTGGCTGAGAGTTTTCTAGTCAATATATGACCATATACTCCCATCTTGCATCTTTCAGACCAACACTTGAGCTCCGAACGGTGCTTTTTTGACGACCTAATGAAGCTGGCCTTCAACAGTTCATTTACTCACTTCTGAAGTTCAGCTAGTACTGGTGGAGTCTTTCTGTAAAGGTGCACGAAGGTATGTTCACCTCGGACACCATCCGTCTGGTGACCACTTGCTCTCCTTTGTCAAGGTCTTAGATAGTTGATCTACCATCACCTCAGCAAACTCTAACAAGACATCTGCAATCTCTGATGGAGTTAGCTCTTCTTCCTCTTCTTGCATTGAAGCTCGGATAAGAACTTTACTTCTATCGATTGCCTAACTTTTGGCCGGCATCATTGCAAGCCTTTCTCCCTTAATCAATAAGCTACCGATAGATAGAACAGGATAGCGCCCTTCTCCAATAAGAAGTCCTCTCCCGAGATAGCAGCAAAGTCATCCACTTGCAAAACAACAAGGTCTACTTGACTTTCACAAATGTCGTCTTTCATCAACACTTGTTTTACCAACTCACTATTGGGTAAGGCTTTTGAAGTTGACCACCTTCGTGCGGTCGCTCTCTTCTTCGAGCTTTAACCCAAGACGTTTCACTCTTAAAGCGAAATGAGGTTATAAGTAGCCTTAATGTTCACTATAACCATTTCCATGTAATGGCCTCAGCCTTAGGCGCAATTACAACCCCTTTTTCTTTTTCTTTTTCTCTTTTCTTTTCTTTTCTTTTCATGGGTCTACCTTGGCTTACCGAGTTACAACCATTACAACACCACGAACCCTCACGAGTTTACACCTTCGCAGGTCTAGCCCGAAGCTAGCACATTTCCACGGAGTTTGCCTCCCCCACTACTCAAACTTGAGATTTCCCTTTTAAGAGCATCCGCAAGTGAGTGAGAGTAACCATTTTACAAAAGTCCTTTCTTGTGACCTTTTTCCCTTCTAATAGCTTTGTTAGAGCATCCATCATTTATAGCGCCACTATATGGTCCATTTCTTTTGTCTCTCAATTATTTTTCAAGTGTGTCTTGCAGTTCATCTCTAATTGTTATAATACTCAGCTTTGCCCTTTTGAGGTATTCAATGGCTCTATACAGCTATTGTATCACCAACATGATAACATTTTTTCTCAGCTTCCCCACATCATTAACTATGGTGACTTGCTTGAGAAGTTCGGTTATACTTACTAGGTCACAACCCTACCTTTTTTAGAGGCCCAACCTCTGGACTTATTGTTCCCAATCACTTTCTCTCTTGAGATAGGTAACAACTTTTTGGTTAGGAGGCAACACCTAAGTAATTCAACAACCATCTAATGACTACTTGTGCGAATGAGAAATCTTGCACCCCTTTGTCATTGTAACTCATTTCGTGCCTAAGATCGAAGGCTTTCCATTAAGTAAAACAATCAGACATGCTTGATTACATCTCGGATGTCCAACATCAAATTCAAGAATTTCTTAACGTACTCGTAAACTATCCTAGTTTTTTCAACTCCCGCAAATGCTTTTGAGCAAGGCATACAACTTTTTCGGGAAGGAACTTTA
This sequence comes from Cedrela odorata, assembly GCA_035584115.1. NCBI lineage: Eukaryota > Viridiplantae > Streptophyta > Magnoliopsida > Sapindales > Meliaceae > Cedrela > Cedrela odorata. The sequence continues at coordinate 35,569 of JAXCLQ010043313.1, read as the reverse complement.
GTTCTCATTTTAAGTTCTCCACTATAACTTGATATCCTCGCACAAGTACATGGATGTCAAGGTTACCTTGACATCTTTGAAACCTACTCTCACAGTCCCAAAATGTTGTTCAATATCTAACAATGTAGTTTTTTAGCATTTTGGCATCTCGGATCCCTTCATAGCATTTCAGTTCTGCTACACTCAATCGAATGTATTCTGAGCTTGGAACAACTCCCGAATAAGTTACAAGGATATGAGCAGTGAGGTTTATCCTTGTGACTACTCCCTCAAGTCGTTCCCGTAACACGCTCATCGCACTGTGGTACTCCTCCGCAATCTCAGATATAATTGCTTGTGTATTTGCAAATTATGTTATCAACTCTTCGAGACATCCCCTATTAGACGATTAAGAGCTAAAGCCAACAGCTTTCGTTTAACATATGTTCACCCTAAAACTCGAGGACTCTAGTAGCGTAAAAGTTTATCTCAAGTCTTCGGTATCAAACGAGCTTTTTCTATACTATGCCACCTTAAAGGCTCGTTAATACTCTTTTAATTCGCTAATTTTCTTTCGAGAGCATTCAATCAAGTTGTTCTTGAGAATGTAGTTTTTGTAGACAATATCACCACAACCTTAAACTCTGATACTAAATGTCACTAGCTGACTTTTTCTTAGTCGAGATTTACGCTTGTGCGGCACTTACTAGCGTATTTCAACTAGCAAGTCAGCCTAAACGAGTTTTCACATAACAAATTCAAGCAAGTTAGTTATCTACAAAAATATATCAACAGTAGAGAATAAGCAGAAACAAGCCATTATAGTAATCCAACACAATCTGACATTTTATTGATAAAGTATGCGAAAGCATATAAGCCATCAAAGGCGTATAAGCATACAAGCCAACGAAGGTGTACAAGCATACAAGCCAACGAAGGTGTACAAGCATACAAGCCAACGAAAACATACAAGCATTAAATAAGTAAGCGTCTCTGTATATCGAGACAATACAAATAAACTAGCCTAATTTATACAAGTAGCTCATTTCTATCTACCTGAGGGCGGAGGAGTACACAATAATGCCCCCGGAGTGCTGATGGACAAGGCTCTTTTGAGACATCTAGCCATCCCTCTCTAAAGAAGGTTTTAAGACATTATCCGAGTGATATGAGGAGACATAACCTATGTCTCAGTTATCACACCCTTAAATAATGCCTACGATGAACACTCTCAAGCCACAATAATGCCTTCCAACTTGCTATCATGGACTTACTAACTAACTCTGGACAAGCAAATACGTGAAGCCCCTACACTTTACTTGCTCTGCACATTTTGATGCTCTTATTAAATACCTCATTAAACAATTACTCATGTTGAAAATGAGTAACTACTGAATCCCTACTCCTTTGAAATCCAAGTTGAACCCAAAGAATGCTAGATTTAAGAGTAAACAATGGTTCCAATTTAATTCAAAATTGTCAAGAATCGAATAAAAAAAATTGGTTTCAAATCGAAATCGATTCTATTAGATAGTTTTGATTCTAAAAAATGAATAATTGATTTTTTTACAGTAGATTCTAATTATAAAAATTGAGAAACTGGAACCAAACTAAAGAATTTGTTTGATTTTAAAATAAAATGTTATTTTTCAAGTTAAATGAAATAAACCTTACCTTATATTTAAATATAAATTTTTAATTATTGAACTACTTATATAAACTTACACAATTTATTAAAGAGAACAGTTTTTATTCGTTGAGTTACACAGAAAAAAATTAATCAATATATTTATAACGTTTTATATAATTTAATTTATCATATTATTTGTATAATAATTTAATAAAATCGTAATGTGTATATATTTATTTTAAAATTTTTAAATAAGTTAACAATTATAATAAATAAATATATACATAATATAATATTATTAGATATATAATAGTATCATCATAAAAAAAATTAAATTTATTTTTTTAGTGGTGTATAATATTAACTCGAGTAATAATATAATATTTTTTTAAATAATTTGTCATATATTAATTCTCTTTAATAACTTATTTTTATTCTCTTTCGTCCACTCAATTTTTCATCATGTATATAATATTTTTATAATTTAATTTTATTGATTTTATTTTTAAGAATTTTTTATAGAGTTAAAAATTAGAAAAATTAAGATAATCGATAAATATAATATTCTATTTTTGAACTAAAGTTGAAAAAAAAAATTCTTTATTAAATATGATATGTTCCAATTTTAAAATTTAAGAATCAAATTAGAACTCGAAGAGCATCCTCGTGCACTTCTATAAGCAATTGTGAGCGCGGAGGTGATGGAGACAGATGACAATGTCGTGATCAGCCCTGGCAAGTTCCTCCATACTTCATCCCTTCAGTTAGCAATTATTTTTTTTTTAAAAGAAAATTTTACCTTTTGGTTTCTTGATCATCTTTAAATTCTTACATAATGCTTTTTCTCTTTGTCTACCTGCACTATTATTCTTATGATCAGGAAAATGTTACCATGCCAAAGCCATTTGCAAAGCTAAACCAATTCTTGGATAGAACAACAATGCAGAAGCGAATGAAATGACTCTCAGTTCCCCCCAGCTGGTCTGATCAACTGGACTCGTATAATTTCCTTTATAATGTTTAATACAGACTACAATATCCTAAGCAGACTAGTTGCTTTCTGTTTAATATTTTTCACAATAAAGATCCAGATTATCATGTTTTGTAATAAATGTATATTTCCTCCTATATTACAGGAAATATGAATAATTTTTGTCTGCTGCCCTACACACTCTCTCTTTCATTCAGATCAGTAGATGGTTTTCATGACAATCACTCTTTGATTTTGTAAATTGTGATTTCTTGGCAAAACTTGGGGCATTAAAGAAGTTGGATCTTACAGGAACAGACAGTAAAACAGTTCCTACAGATACACAAATGCTGGCTTAAAATATATTTTTTCTTAAAAAGATGCAACTATCATTTGGCAATATAACAAAAGATCTGGAAGAAAAAAAAATGAAGATAATCCGCAAATCAACTCTCATTTGGCAATACAAGGTGATCTTGACCTTGAATTAGTATTGCAGATCGAATCACATCCCCGGTTCTGATCTGCTGCAGAATTTCTCTGCCAAGGGTTGTGTATCTGCAAATTGAAATTAGTACATGATGAGAAGTATAATAAGTTCATGCATTAAGAAAATTTATAGCTTATAAGTGTTACCAAAATAAACATTTAAAAAAAAAAAAAAACCAATAACATGCTAGAGGATTAAAATTTTACCCAAAAACGGAGAATTGCCCTTCATCGAAAGATAAGCCCCCTAAGCCAGCCTGTACAGAACAAGTACATGACAACATATATCATGATCTGGATAAATGAAAATATAAGTAGAGACCAAAAAAAATGAATAAGTCATGTTAAGACTGATAATGCACGCAACAACTAGTGATATTCAGATTTCAATTTCCCAATGTCATTGTGTAGTAGAACCAAAGCCTAACACAGATGGGTTCATATGGATTTGAAAAGAATGCTGCAATGTACTCACATTTCTTTTATCATATAGAAAGAAGAAAAACTGATACGGGGCAGAGTACTCCTCAGTGTCTTCATTATGTGCCATTGCAACGGCTCCATATACCGATAGTGGAAGAACCGGCAATCCCCCATCCTTTCAAGCGAAAATTAAAGAATCAGAATAGTTAAGGGGAAAAAAAGTATTGTTAATGTTAACTGAAATTACTTGTTATGCCTAGATATGGGCAATTTGTACCTGCACACTTAAGGTTGTTCTGTACAGTGGCTCAAATTGCCCAGAAGGCATTATTTCCGAAGGAGTACTATAACTGCTGTTCTTATCAAGACCATTGTTTGTCAGAATGGCTTGTTCAGTAAAATTTAGCTGTGCCCCATCATATGCTCCATCAATCACCTAAATTTTGTCAAATAGATTCATTAAGAAAGCACCTGTAATGCTATAATCTAAAAGTTTTTCATCCGAGGAAAGGAACAATAAAGTTTCACCAGTACCATTTTAAATTGTTAACCAAGATAAAAACAGGAAACTTTACAGAATTCCCATTCACATGCTCTGCAAACTTGGAAATAAAAGGCTATGACATATGTGTTGGTTAATACTTCATCCTAAATAAAGAAGATTTTGTCAATTTAACAAAAGTTCCTCCTGACTACCAATATGTGTTCATTTAAAAGCACAACCATTCTATAAAATCCTAAGTCACTCGCTAGTTATCGTTATGAAAGTTATGTAATAATAT